>JASDQU010509622.1:77169-89181 GCA_032191745.1 Picea mariana
CCATGTGGACTTCTAGAGGCTACACCCTCTAGAAACACTAGGGTCAACTCCCATAGTGTATGACATCAAGGGTCAACTCCCTTGACATGTCCTCATGTGCTCTCCACATGGGACGTTGGGTTATAAGCCCAACCGCACTTATCCCTTCTCAGATAGGTGCCCCACTTATCCCTTCTCGGATAAGTGTCATCACAGATCAAATCAACTCAGTCACATAGGAGTATGATCTGGAGAATGTCTCAGGAAGCTGCAAACATCAATACTCCCTCTCAGCGAGGGAGGCATTCTCTGCCACGCCAAGTCTGTCACGAAAGTATTTAAACTTCATCCTGGTTTGGTAAGAACATCAGCAACCTGCTCATCTGTAGGAAGGTACTGCACCAATACTTCCTTCCTTTGCACCATGTCTTGGATGAAATGGTACTTGATCTCAATGTGGTTCGATTTGTCATGAAACACTGGATTATCAGAGATCTTCACACAACTTTGGTTACCATAATGAATAATGGTGGAATCTAGCACATGTTCGGATAGATCTGCAAGGAGCTTGTGAAGCCACACTGCTTCACGGACTGTCATACTTAATGCAATGTATTATGCTTCTGTTGTGCTCAACACCACATAAGTTCATTTTCTGCTACACCAGGAAACCATGAAAGATCCCAAAGTAAAGGTGCTCTTTCTGTCCACTGTGCTCCCTGCCCAATCAGAGTCAATATATTCCTGCCATATCATATCAATACTGGAAGTATATCTCAAACCATGTCGAATTGTGCCTCGCAAGTATTTGAACACATGTTTCACAACAATCTAGTGTGTCTGTTTTAGCTGACTTATAAATTGGCTAAGTGCACTCACTGCATAGCAAATATTTGGTCTCGTGTTAACCAGATACATCAATTATCCAATCAGCTGTTTGTACAGAGTCAGATCAATTCGTCAAAATCGGAAGAAGACACACTTAGTTTCTTTAGATTCGTCATCATTGGTATAGCCACGGGCTTGAAGTTCAGTATCTCAAACTTCTTCAATATCTCAACTGTGTACTTCCCCTGCCTCGGGAAGATCTCATCAGCTCTCTGCCACACCGCTAGTCCCAAGAGGTAGTGCATCATACCAAGGTCCTTCATCTCGAACTCAGAGGCCAACACATACTTGCATTCAATAATAAGGCTCTCTGTATCGGTGAGGAATAAATCATCAACGTAGAGGACCAAAATCAGGGACTCACCATTAACAGTCTTGTAGTACAGGCTGGAATTGACAACACTTTTGTTGAAGCCCAAACTCATCAGGTGTCCATCAGTCCTCACATACCAAGCTTGAGGTGCCTGCTTGAGTCCATACAGGGCCTTCTTCAACCTACACACATGAGACTCCTTCTCATGTATGACGAAACCATCTGGCTGCTTGGTGTATATTTCTTCCCCAATCTCTCCATTGAGAAAGGTTGTCTTCACATCCATCTGATGTAGTTTCCAACCCATGGATGCTGCGAGGGAATTAATCATTCGAATAGAAGTGTATCGAGCAACAGGAGCAAATGTCTCCTCATAATCTATTCCCTCCACCTGAGAGAATCCTCTAGCAAAAAATCTTGCTTTGTGCTTCTCGATGCTTTCGTCAGCTGTATGTTTGATCTTATAGATCCATTTGGAAGTCACTACAAACTTCATTTCAGGTCTCGGAACAATATCCCACACATCATTCTTCATGATGGACTGATACTCCTCCATCATGGAATCTCTCCATAATAGTTGACTAGATGTCTCCTCATAACATGAAGGCTCAGAATCAATGATGTGGCCCATAGATGCGGCATAGCACGAATATCTTTGAGGTATCTTTCTTTCTCGGAAGGTACCACGAGGAGTTGCATGTCCTTCTGCCTCCTGCAGAGTCTGACGAGTCCATGTAGGTCTCTTCTGACCTACTACAATATCTTTGGGAACATCAACTGGAGGGGGAGAAGGAACCATCTCTTCTTGTTTCTCATTATCAATATCCATGTGAGATCCTCTAGATCTCATTAAGGCTACCTCCTCCTCAAAGGTAACATCTCTACTCACTTCAATCTGTCTCTGACCAGGGATGTAGATCCGGTATGCCTTCGAAGACTCATTATACCCCACAAATGTACCCTTTCTTCCTGAAGGGTCTAGCTTGGTCCTTTTCTCCTTGGGTACATGAATGTATACTGAACACCCAAATATCATGAAGTGTCCAACCTCAGGCTTCAATCTGGTGAAGGCCTCCTTGAGAGTCATGTTCCTAAAAGTCTTATGAGGACTTTTGTTCCGAACATACACTGCAGTCATGGAATCCTTTTCCCAGAGAAACATAAATGTTGATCATGCTAAGTCATCTTGGACCATACATGATATATCGAGGTTCCCTCATAAACCAATGTCATGGGAAACTGAAAAACATCAAAACTCCCTCTGGAGGTGGAGGTGACTCCTCCTCTATCTTTGCTCCCTCTGACACTGAAAGTAGCTCTTCCTTCTTCTCTGGAGGTAACTCAATCTCTGCTCCCTCTGGATCTAGCACTGCCTCCCTCTCTGGGAGTGCCTTTACATACACTGGAATTGTTGTCATGCCTACTTCATCAACATCTCACAACTCGACTCATGTAGGATAAGTCCCCACAATGGATATGTGATTGGATATTCTTCTGCCATGTGTCTTGTCAAGTTTACGTCTTTCCTCCTTGCTGAATTCGCACAAAAGGCTCTTAACGTAGTGTGCACATTTTAAGAAAAGATCCCTCGACTGAAGAGTAGGTACTCCATGTTTTTATTTATTTATTTATTACTATCCATAGAAATGTTCATCCTCCACCACTTTTCTGGTGGCTCTTCACTCCAGTCTGCTTGGCCAGTCCTAAATTGCATGTCAAATATTTTTGTAGTGTCTACTGCAGAGATGGATGTCCTGGAAGCTAGGAACGAAGAAAGAATATACTGAGCTGCTGATCGATGCTTCCCACAGGATTGATGAGGTGGAAGGACTCGGAATCCTAAGATCCAACCACTCGTTCGTAGGTGGCTCTCATGTACATCACCTCTCCTCCTCGGTCTTGCTCTGCCTCCATATTACCAGTTCTTCTTGGGATAACACCTGCTCCAGCGGACACAGACTGCACGAATTTCAGAATCGCACGGTCCCTCTCGGTTGGATGGCGTCTAACGACGAACCCGACTATTCATCCATTGCAGTACATGGTCCACACGGGAACAACGAAGAGCGAGAGCAAGGGGGCTCTGTAAGATCGGTGCTTGTGGCACGTACAATATCTTATATTTTGTTTGATGTGTCTAGGTAAGTAGATGTTTGATATTTACCAATTTTGGCAAAACCAAGATGGTACCATATTCGGGTTTCTGCTAGCTCAAAAGAAAGTTGAGGCTCAGGTGTTATTTTTTGTTTGCTATGATTATCCCCACTATATCAGAAGTCCACATAGGAACAACGAAGAGCAAGAGTGAGGGGGCTCCATCAGATCGGTGCTTGTGGCACTCCAAGGTTATCCTCAACAGGTCATGTTGCATCTCCTTGGCCAAGGAATGCGTGGGCACTGCTAATTCTAGCACACCAGCGGAGGGCCATGAAAGTCTTCTTGGATGCAGAAATTGACACACCCCTTCGCTCTACTCTCATTTTCTTGGGCCCTCCTATGAAGGAGTCAAGCTCAGTCTAGCTCTGATACCATGTTGTTGTTGTTCATATAAGATATGATCGATATTCAATGTATTATTACAATGATGAGTGTTCCATATATAGGGAACATAAGGTGACCATCCATGAAAGGATGCGTCCCTTCAATAATCAATAACTATTTATTATTATCATTTACTTATTATATATACTATATTTAATAATCAATAATAATTATATTATTAATTATTATCTTTAGAGAATGTCTTCCCGATGTTGTCCAAACATCAACAATGAATGCAATTATTGTTTTAATAGACTAAAGTTAAAGAATACTACACACACTTAATTGCTTACGAAGAATTTTAACACTTTGGGCCAATAACTCTGGTGGCAAAGGATGCCATAGAGTTAACTGGGAGATGTGTTGTACCTTAATGGGCTATGGGGATCTTGAAAACCTACATGTAGTCCCAAGACTTGTGTGCCAAATGGGTGATTTGAGCATTGGAAGGAAAGAAGGCCCAGAAGTTGCTTTTGAGAATCTATATTTCTATGGGATCCCTTTTGGGCAAATTGTCTTGGCAAGGTTTCAATTTACAGTGTCTTGTCATTCCCCTACTATCACTAACATCAAAGGTTTATTTGTGGCCTGGTGTATTTGGAAAGTTGTTAAGCCATTCCTATCTTGGAGAGACTAGTCCTTAAGAGAGGAAAAAACTTTGGTTGAGATATCTTGGTACTTGGCCCTCAGGTTTTAGGAAAGGCATTGTCTCAACACAGACCTATATGATAGCTAGTCAAGGGATTAGATTCCACGGTTAGAATTGAAGGCGAAATGTGAGCTCTTAGACCTTGAAAAGTTATTCTTGACATAGTTCAAAATTTGATCCTTGGTTCTCTTTCCATCAAGATAGGGTTGCAACCTCCTCAAGCTTGTTGGCTTGATTGCAAGTGTAACATGATAAAGGCTTTTACTAAGTACAAGCTAGCAGACAGTTATAAATCATTGTGTGTAAGGGCAGTGTTGGATAACCAACTGAATAAACTATGGCTACTCTTGTTCAAGAAAAAACGTGGTTCTTTAGGTTGTGTAGCATGTTGAAAGCTATTATGGAACCCAAAACAACTTTTTTTGCATGGTTGCTAGTTGTGGGGGCTTGCACATAGATAGGATACTTACTAGTGAGGATAATATGGGGTACCTAGGGAGGTACCCAAGGGGATCATGAATGTAATGTGGCCATAATAAAGGAATAGGACCACTATGTAATTAAAAGAAAATAATATAATAATAAGGGGTAGTTGGCCTAGACCCCTAAGAATACTCATGAGAAAGTATAAATACACATGAGTACCATTGTATTGGAGAGGTGTTGGATTGTATTGTCTTGTAGCAAGCATGGCTTGTGGAGTGATTCCTTCCATAAGGAGTATTTGTTGGTGTTACCCTACCTCAAGAGTTCTCTGTATATTCTTGTGTTGTTTATGTTGAATGTTTTGGTATATTCGGAGTTAAAGGGTTTGTTTATGAAGTTTTATGGTTTATTCTCTCTTATATCTATCAAGGTTTACTATAGATGACCAACTGAATAAACTATGGCTACTCATGTTCAAGAAAAAATGTGTCTCTTTAGGTTGTGTAGCATGTGGAAACTTGTTATGGAACCCAAAACAACTTTTTTTGCATGCCCGTTAGTTGTGGGAGGCTTGCGCATAGATAGGGGACTTACTAACTTGGGAGTTTAGAGACCTCATTGTCCTTAGTGTGGGTAGCTTGAAAGCATCTATTTTGAATTTTTGATTATGTCCCCTTTCCAAGTTTGCCCCGAGGGTGGGCTTAGTCCTTTTGTGGTAAACTTCTCCTTGCTTCTATATGATGGAGTGTTGGTCTCCTAGGAGATAATCTTCCTCAGTTTGTAGAATTCCAGATTTCATGGCAAATTATTTGTGAGGATATTTTTTTTTTTCTTATGGAAGAAGAGGAATGATGCCCTATTATATAATAAGGAACCTGCTGGATCTTAGTCATGGTTTGACAACTCCCTAATTTGTGCAAGCCTATCCTTGCATATCACTGTGCAAGTACAAAAGATAGAGATGGAGATGGCCACTTGCGACAACTTAGAGTTTTGGTGAGGTGCCCTTGGAACCTGAGTAGGGAACCACCTTGTACGTGCACATTTCCTACGCAATTAGCTTGTTTTTGTTAGTCCTGGAGATTGGATGGTTGGCCATGTCATTGGGCTGGCCATGCAGTTAGGGAGAGAAGAGTAATGAGGTACAACTGGCCACCTCCCCCTACACATCAAAATAACAAGTTTTAAACCTTAGTGCTCATTATCTTGGAGACTAAAAAATCACTTAAGCTTGGCCAAGGGTTGTGTTTATGCTTCTTTTTTTCATGAATTTTTTGTGTTTTCAAGCTTGGTTGTTCACTTGGTAGGGCTTGATACCTTGATGGGTTGTATCTACTTTCACTGACCCGTCAAAGCCACCGTTGACAATTCAAATCTTCACATTCCATGGATTTGAAGTTGAAATTGGTTATTTTCATAATTTCTATATTTTTTCAATCAGAAAATTGATAGTTGTCTTTTATATAATCATGAGTTGATCTATGTAATATGTATTATGTACTATGTAGAATTGTTCAATTTGCATATATATATATATATATTATTGAAGGAAAAATTTGTATCTTTTTATCAAAGTTTGTAAAAAGGATACAAAAAGTACTTGCCTAAGATCAGTATTTGAACTTGAAATCTGTCCTCCATCAAGTTGACAGCCAATTTCAGGTCTCCATAGGCTACAAAGTCCTGCATGTTGTGGTCCTTAGCCAGAAGAAGTAAGATGTAGGCAGCCCTGATCTCAGCATGTTTATTTTTGCCCCTGTGCAGAATTGGAATATGATCTTAAGAGAGCTATTGATATACAGCGCACAACCTGCCCCACTCTGTTGATTTTCTCATCTATTTTCAGATCTTGATAATTATTGATCTTATGATGTTATGTCACTGTTATCATACAATAATTATACACTGAAAATATCAACCAAATAATACAGCGGAATAACAGGATCACAGAAAGATAACCATGCACAAGAGACACAAGATTTATCCTGGGAAAACCCTTTCACGGGAAAATCCCAGCCAACTTTTCTCTAGAAGAATTCCTTGCTAATCTGAAGAACAATCCTAGAAGAACACCAGAAGAGTAACCCCTAGCACAAGACTCTTGTGCTTACACAAAGAAGAATCACCCAGATAACAATAATTTTGCCCTAGAAGAGAGAGCGAGTTTCCCAGAGAAGGCAGCGAGCCAATAAAACAGATAAACCCAAGAATAAAGTCTTCTTGCTGCGATTTCGATATCCCCACTAAATCTGCGAGATGGATGACTGTGCAAATGAGCCACACGAGTGGTGTATTTATAATTTTATACTAGTTGCTGCCTTCTAATTCTGGGCTGACTTTACCTTTTGGCAGAGCCAACTTGACCCTAAACTGGGGCCGACTTCTCAATGTGGGCTTCCAAAATCACATTTACTGGGCCGACTTCTTATTTCTGGCCTTCAGTCTTTCTTCTAGGATTACTTCAATGTTTCTTCTATGGAGAATGACTTGCCTGAAGTTGCAAAACATGAACACTCCCTCTCAACGAGGGAGGCATTCTCCATCACGCCAAGCATGTCTCGGAAGTATCATTTCTTCTTGTCATAGAAAAGTTTCTCATGAGCCATGTTGATGATACATCTCCATACAACTGTGTTTAGCACCTCGGGTCTCAAAGAAGACCACACCTGGACCATTCACGTCCACAAGTACACCCTTGTGAGTGAATGCCACCACAAGTAAACCCCTGTGAGTGAATCTGCCATTCTCCGCTGGTTAAAACACCAATCCTGGGAGAATGACGTTCGATGCTATCTGACACATGGAAGCACCTCAAGCACCTCGAGTCCATAGGATTACGCCTGGGCCCATTTACCACAAGTACACTCTTGTGATGAATGTATCCTATCTCCATTTGTCTGCAGCCCAATCTAGGAGGTCTGCCCGATGATTACCTGGGCCACTCACCACCACAAGTACACCCTTGTGAGTGAGTGTCACTTACAGGTAAACCCCTGTAAGTGAATCTGTCATTCTCCACTGATTAAACCACCAGTACTGGGAGAATGACGCCTGATGCAACCACACACTGGAAGAATACTGGCCAACAGTCCTGTCGTTATATCTTCTTTTTGTCACAGTCAATATAGTAATCAAAGATGGGAGGGCCATCAAAATATACCAAATACAATCTATGACTGTTGTACTGCAAACAAATGGTTTCGTCATTTGTTGGATCATGTATATGAACATCTGTCTCCTTGGCTCCAAGAGACCTTTCAAACTCAGAAATATCACGATCTCCATTCTCTTCTGCATTTATGGCCTTTGACTAATCTTCAAATTCAACAAAGTTAGAGCACTGAGGTCTGTTCCTTCTCATTTCTAGACAGGCCTGTTCACTTGTGATGGATGAAAATCGATCTTCTTTAATGAAATGTCTACTAGAACTGTCTTCAATATGACTGTTAGTAGCCCAAAGTAAAAATCCTCCAGTTTGCACTTTACAAGGCGGATCTGCCACCAGAATAGGGCTATCTTTATCTCCATTAACAGCATCAAAATTCAGTGCACGATCTCCATCATTGTTTTCATAGTGTAATTCATGAATGTCCATGATTCTGTCATGCTCTGTCCAGACAGGAAAAGTTGTCCACTTTTTCATTATCAAGATCTTCGGATTCTAGCATGCTGGTAATCCTGGAAGATTTTGCATCTCACTGGTTTTCTGGAACAGCAGAGATGTGATCATATAACCAGTGCTGTTGATAATTTGTATAATTGGTGGAAGGCTGTGTAGATTCTTCATTGTTCACATTGAGGATGCACTGTTGTTCCTTGACAAGAATGGGGTTTGAAGACAAAAAGTGATCTTTTTTTAAATTTGGATTCTGGAATGCCTTCTTCCACAGTGGTTTCATCATCTTCAGGAGGGCCAGGAGATTCTTCAATGGGGTTTTGTGCACCATAAATTTGCTGAATCCTTCAACAATGGGCATTCATTGCTCATATCCATTAGGGCACCATCGTCTGCAAAATGCTTCAACAAACCCTGCAAAAGATGATATTTTTCCTTTACCAAGACTTTCAAACCATCTCCTTGCATCCCTTTTGAGACTAAATGCAAAATTTTTCATCATATCATCTTCACGAATGATACCAATGCTTAAAAGGAACTGAATGAAAGATGAGATATGTAATATGATTGAATCATCACATCCATAAAACCCTGGAATTGCCTTTACATCTACACTTGGGTTCTCATGAGGAAAACCCCGGACATTTGAAAAATCAAAAGGAGCATACCAATCCGCTATCCATGGAGGCAATCCCGTTTTCTTTTGCTTCTAGGTCTTCAATACAAGGCTGAAAATACAAATATGCAATGGATAATGATCATACCTCATACACATACCAAGGTGGAGTTGCCAAGATGCACTTTTCTTCAAGAGCCTTCAAATTGATGGATGTCCTCACTTCTACATCCAACAACGTTTTCAAATTCTGTAAGGAACAAGGGCTTTGTCCCTTCATGGAGTCGCCATGTGAGAAAAGATCTTCAATACAACACTCTCACAAATGTGTCATGAAGCATACTCTTCAAATTTCTAGGTGAATGGACTTTATTCCTGGCAATGGTGCCAAAATGTTATTGCTCAAATTGTACTTAATGATAAAAGCTCTAATCCACAAGGTACAACTCAAGGGGCAATTGTTAGGATGATTGCCACTGTCACCTTAGTAACCTATCCTCTTCACTTTAGGCCGATTCTCCTCTAGTTCAAGAGGGGTATCCTTAGTGGCATTACTAAAACCAAGCAACGAGGCACAAGGTGAAATTGAGAGTAGCCTTAGTAAAATAGATTTTTGGGGTTTTAACTTTTAAGGGTTTTAAAATAGGCGATGGAAGGAAGTAGAGATCATTGCCAAATCTAACAAGGGAAATGGATTCAAGGTGAATCAAATGGCTTATGAGGTCAAGAAGAAACCTTCTTAAGAATTGGTTTATTTCCTTCAAGGATTAGGGCTTAAATATTAGAACCAAAAGGAAGAATAATCCTTCACCCAATCAAGATTAACAATGTATATCAAGGTCTACAAGAAGGGAACCTTAATGGAAAAACCTTCACCAACAAGATCAACTATGATTTGATGGACTTACTTAATACTTTTGCTAGGGAACCAAAGGAAAAATAAAGCAAGGTACCAAATAGTCACCAAGACAACAAAGGAAAAAGGAAGGAATTACTCTAAAACATCTTCCTTCCAAGTGGTAGATTTACCACTCAAATGGATCGATCTTGAAATCTTGTAGAAGACTTGAACATTTCACCATTAACCCTTATGCACCAAATAAGAGCCAAGATAGAGAAGCTTAAAGAATTGACCACAATCATCCACAAAGAAAGAACCCTTTACACAACCATATGCCCCAAGAAGGATGTGTCAATTAAGCTCCAAGGAGTGAAAGCTCCAAAATTCCAACCATGAGCACAAATGAGGAAGGACATCTCTTTATATAGAGTGATGCTCACCTTCCTTTACACCATTTCCTCCAACTAACTAGTCTGAAATACATTTAAAAATAAAGTGGTCAAGCCACATGTATAATGATCCAAACAAAACAATCCCCAAAGAGGGTGATGTCTCCATAAGTGAGGGAAGAAAATGCCTCCAAGGTTCAATGTTAGGGTTTCTTCTTTCTTCCCGGAATATTCTATTCTCGTCAGGTTTACACGTGGAGGTAAATACCTCCCGCAGCTACCATAATATCAACACTCCCTCCTAGCTAGGGAGGTATTGAAGGTAATGGTCTTGAGCACAAACATACCATTCACCCGGTAGAATCAACATAGTCGTATAGACTATCTCATGACTAGATCATGAGCACCATCATCACTATCAATGTCATCTGCTGCATCATCTCTCGAAACCATACTTCATCTGAGTAATCATACATGATGTTGGATAAGTCACTCACTCCACAGAGTGACACAAGAGCCCTTCTTTTAATCCAATCATATGTCCTAGAAGAATAAATGTCCTGAACCATTTTTCGTCTAGGAAATCTCTGTCCATTGATCATCCATCTAGTTGATAATCATTTCCAACATTACTGATAGTCTTCAAGGCAAATCGGAACAATGTCATTCAATAGAACACAACTGTGTCTATCCATAGTAGTACACAAACACAATCCAGTGGTACACTGCCACACCAAGTAGCACATAGATACTTGATCAATGACGTATAGTCATAATCAGTGGAACACATCCACCACAGTAGTATATATCTACTGTCTGGAGACATACAGTCTCCATAACAATCATCTGATATCAACCTGCACAGAAAACATTGTTATGATATAAACTGAATCATCTGGGCCATTCTTCCACGCACATCTGTGAGGTCTGGAAGAGCATCTGCCCTCAGAAAGTAGAAAATCAATGATGAGCTATCTGGACTATTCTTCTCAAGCAAGGAAGAATAATTGTCCCGATTTCTGAGCTTGGACCATTCACCTATCTGGGCCATTCCTTCGGCACTAAACAAAGTGCAACCTGGAGAGAATGAATCTGCCCTAGGGAATGCCTGTCCCTGATTGCTGAACCTGGACCATTCGCCTATCTGGGCCATTCCTTTGGCACTAAACAAAGTGAAACCTGGAGAGAATGAATCTGCCCTAGGGAATGACTGTTCGGACCAGTTCCTAAGGAAATGACTGTCCTGCACCAACCTCCAAAATGGACCATTCTTCGAAACTGCTCACAACTGTGAGCTTCGAAAGAATGACTGCCCGGCGAGGCGGACCAGTCTTCTTGACCACTACTAAGAGTGACCGTCAAGAAGAGAGACTGTCCTAGACCATTCCCTATGTTAACCACAAGGGGAATCGCTGTCTATGGTACATCAACAATTCATTGAACCATTTTCATTACAAAAATGATCGTTCAATCTGGACCATTTTCCGAACTGGAAAATGCATGTCCGTCAGAAATCTCAAACCACTTTCCGAACTGGAAAGGAACTACTCATCCTGGACCATTTTTTGAACTGAAAAATGACTGTCCATAAGTCAATAACACGTCAGTGCTCCCTCCCAACCTAGGAGTCATCTCTTCCTTTTTCAATAAGGAAGTTGTCTCCATGAGCTCCAGCTTGAGTATGCAAACTTTTTCATCTTGGACAGAGGCTTTACCAAAATGTCTGCTTATCTGCTCATCTGTGGAGATATATA
>JASDQU010509622.1:89231-107425 GCA_032191745.1 Picea mariana
ATATTGGAGAACCACTTCTCTTTTCTGGACTTCATCACAGAGAATGTAATGCTTGATCTTAATGTTCTTCGGTCTTTCTGGAACACTGGTTTTCTTCGAAGGCTTCATATAACTTTGATCATTACAGTATATCATAGTTGAATTCAGCTCTTTTGTTTCCTTCTAGCTCATAACATCGTGGCAAGGCTCAAACTGTAACATATCCATGTGGCACTTCTTCTGTCATCATGAGATCTTTGTCATGGATTGGCAATCCATCATTCTGGAGTTCTGAGTAACCATTCTGATATAATATAGAAAGTTTTCACCACGCTTCTGCTGTGCATTGGAGGTTCTCTACCAAGTTGTCTTCTTTCATCTGCATACAAGGGTCTCTTTCTGGTATACCTCAAATCCTTGAAGTTGATCTTCATATGCTCTTTGTTCAATTATTCTGGAGAATAGTCTTTGCATTCATCTGATGTAAACTCCAACCCATGGATATTGCGGACGATATAATGGCTCATGTAGAGGTATGTCTGGTTTACTTGGAACAAACAGTCATCATAGTCTTCTCCCTCCATCTGGGAGAACTTCTAGTTCTGGATATCGCAATGCTTTCATTCATAAGTCTTCCATACATTGTTCTTCATCACAACTTTCAGTTCCTCTGCTTGATTGCTTTTAGTGAGTTCACATCAGGCTAATAGTCTTGTGATTCTCGATACAATGACTGGTTGTTCTGTCTTTTCTTTCTCTCTTGGAATCTTCATGTTCTTCCTCATGTTTTTCTTTTGCTTTTGAGTTCATGGAGTTTTCTATAGATTCCATGCCCTGAAGATTCCCCCTTCTTCCTTTCATCATAGGATCATGGATGTGGATGGACAACCAGGGATACTTTTGAGGCTTCTTTTTCCGGAGAAGACTTCTTCTAAAGTCAAACTGAACATGTACTTCTTTTCATGGCTGCTACCATGGATATATACTTCATCATCTTCAATGGATCATAGGATTAGCTCCCTCCTAATCCTTGCTTCTTGTATGAATGCATGCTCTTCTTTTGGTAATATATAATCGGCTCCCTCCATCTAGGAGAGTCCACGCTTCTGTCTGCATCCTTATTGCCTTCTGCAAAGTGTCACAAATCTTTTTCCAATTTCCTCTTGATTGTTGACTTCTTTCTGTCTGTACTTCTTCTAGGTTTCTTTCTGATTTCGGCTTATCTGGCAGCTTGTCTTATAGTCATAGTGATAGCAGTCCTTATCTTGTTGTTCTTCCATAAGTATAGTTTCTCTTTGAACATATTATCTTCTAAGAAATAGATATGCAAGATATGTACAGAAAACATGGTATGTACAAGAACTATGAATAGTGTTGTTTACCTTGTCTTAGAAGAAGAAGTTTGTTTCTTCCTGCTTAATCTTTTTTGAAGGTTCCTTTTCTTCGGCAACTGATGCTTCGTGTGTCTCCTTCCTTTTCTTCAGCTCGGGACAATGATTCATGTAGTGACCATACTTTCGACAGTTGAAGCATTGTATTTCTGACATATCTTTCTCTTGATTTGGCTTCTTCCTTGAACCAAACTTCCTTTTGTTCCTGAAATTTTTGAATCTTGCTGTGAAGGCTTGATCATCGTATTTCTTTTGAGGTTTCTCTTTTGCACTAATCCTTGATTCTTCTTGTGCACAGCAAGTCCAAAGTTCTTCGAATGTGGGATACTCCTTCCTTGTGTTCATGCTTGCGGCAAATGCATCCCATGTCTTGGGAAGACCGTTGAGTACTATATTTACCAGTTCCTTCTCTGAAATGATCTCTTCAATAGCTTGTAGTTGATCTCTTAATTGAGAGATCCTCACAAAGTATGATGTGATGTTGTCATCATCATTCATCTTCATGTCACAGAGCTCATTCTTCAGACTCATTACTTGTCCAATGTTTCTGACTGAGAAGAGGTTTGTTAGGGCATCATACATCTTCTTAGATGAGTCAAGATGGGAGATGTAGGGTATCAAGTGGTCTTTTATAGAGTCCACTATGATACTCATGGCATTGATGTCACTGTCTTTGAACTTCTCCATAACTGCAAAGTTCTGCGGTTCCTTCTCTTTTCCTTCTTCAAACTTTGGTTCCACGATCTTTCCTTTCACGATATCCAACACTTTATTCTTGGCAAGGATGAGGTCAATCCTTGTTTTCCATGCTCTGGAGTTAGAATCTCCATCTAACTTGTTTTCTGACTTCATAGAGTAAGTCATGGCTGCTTTGACTTGGTCAACCCTAGATTTTGACCAAAAACTAAAACTTGACGTCTTGGCTTGCTGAGAGTACCAGGAGATGCACTAGGCTAGGGCGTACTAGTCTATCTGAAAATTAGGTCAATCCCTTCACTTAAGGTGCCTCAACGAGAGGATTAGGGTTTCTGCAACAACACCTGCTAGTAACCCTAGCGACAGTGCTTTGGTGATTGCTCCTGCTAGAAACCCTAGCGACAGTTCTTTCAACGAGATTAGTATACTTATGGCTATGCTCCCTTCCAGTGGTTAGACTGAATGAAGGAAGTGTGGGCCCATAACCTGTTAGAATATGATGGATGTGCTCGTTTAACCATAGACAATATCACTATTGTCACCCAACCATAGGCTGAAGCCACCCTCGAGCACCTTAACCTTGACAGAGAATCATTCCGGAATCAAACCCTAGGCTAGATAGCCAAACAAAGGGTGGCACACCTTTCTCCAAGGATAGCGCACCAAGCAAGAGCTGATCAGAGAGTCCAAACAATAACCAAGAGATAGTCCAAGCCAAAACCGAAATCTGCTAGTTGCAGCAGCTGCAATGGCAGCTCTCCTCCAAACTTGCGCACAAAATGGCCAACTACAGTGCGCACAAGTGCTGCTTCTGCAGTTCTGAGAATGCCTGCCAGAATGAAGACTGGCCTCTTGTATTTATACTGAATCTGGCAAACTGCCTGGGCCAACTTCTCATTCTGGGTGCCTATTTACTTAGTATATAATAATTCCTTTAGCCGACTTTTTCTCTTGGAGGCTAATAACCTAATACAAGTTATCCTCTCGAGTCGACTTGTCTTCTAGGGTTATTAGCCAACTAATTAGGGTTTCTTCTTGCTTCCCGGAATATTCTATTCTCGTCAGGTTTACACGTGGAGGTAAATACCTCCCGTAGCTACCATAATATCAACAGAAAGGACATGCAACACTGTGGCGGGATGAACTGTAGGCCGACAGGAGGAGCAAAGGCAAACAAAAGATCAAGAGTTGGGATCGAATGGTAGCCAAGTTAAAGGCGAAATTCATACCCAAAGATTACCAGATAAGTCTGTTCAGGAGGATGTAGAACTTGAGACAGAGAGGATTGACTGTGAGGGAGTACACTGAGGATTTCTATAAGTTGAACATTAGAGCTGGACAGAGAGAGAGGGACGAAGAGAAAGATCCCAGATACATCAATGGCCTAAGGTATGATATCCAGGACGAAATCAGTATGGCGACAGTCAGGACTGTAGAGGATGTGTATCAAATTGCACTGAAAGCAGAAGAGAAGTTGGCCAGGAAGCAGGGTCAACAAAATAGAGGTCGAAGCTTGAACATAGGCAAAGGAGTTGCCTAGGATAAATCACAGAAGCCCAAAGACGAGGCGAGGCGGAGAAACCACATAGTCACTTTGAGAGAGGAGGAAGTTCCTGAGGAAGGCAAAGTGGTGGTAGAAACTCTTTTCCCAGAGGAAGAGGCAGAGGAGGAGAAGTAAGATGTTATGCCTATGGAAAAATAGGACACATGTCTTGGGATTGTCTCGAGAGGAAGAAAGGAGGTGAAGCTCACAATTCAGAAGCACAGAAGCGAGATGTTGAGACAGAAGGTGCAGAGGAAGGAAGGTCCCTGATGATGAAGAAGGTTCTCTTGAAGTAGGAGCCAGAGATTGAAAAGCTAGCACAAAGGAACAATTTGTTCAGGACAACTTGCAAAACAAAGGATAGAGTTTGCAAGGTGATAATTGACAGTGGGAGCACTGACAAGTTAGTATCCACAGAAATGGTGGAGAAACTAGAGCTGGAGACAACTGCACATTCGACATCGTATAAGGTCTCATGGTTGCAAAAAGGTCATCAAGTAACACTTACTCAACAATGCGTAGTTGAATTTAAAATAGGAGGATATAAAGACGAGATTTTGTGTGATGCGATTCCTATGGATGTCTGTCATGTTTTATTGGGAAGACCGTGGCAGTATGACAGGAATGTTATTCATGATGGAAGGATGAATACTTACACCTTGGAGAAGAATGGTAGGACACACATGTTGCTGCCAATTGAAGAGAAGAAGGTGAAAGATGAAGCTAGCGCGAGTATACTTCTCATTAGTGGGAAGGAACTCCTGAATGACATAAAGAAGGAACATGAGATGCAGTTTGCTGTAGTAAGGAAGCCGAGAGTTATCCTTACTAGTACTTCAATGGAAGATTTGCCTGAGGAAGTTCAAGAATTGCTAGAGAATTTTGCTGACATTGTAGTGGATTAGTTGCCAAACTCGTTGCCACCTATTAGAAGTATCAACCATCACATTGATTTGATACCATGAGCAAGCCTGCCGAATAAAGTAGCGTACAGGTTGACACCTCAAGAGAATGAGGAAGTGAAAAGATAGGTTCAAGATCTGTTAGACAAAGGATTGGTTAGGGAAAGCTTGAGTCCATGTGCAGTGCCAACTGTATTAAGTCCAAAAAAGGATAGAGGATGGAGAATGTGTACGGACTCGAGGGCCATAAACAAGATTACCATCAGATATAGATTCCCATTGCCAAGGATGGATGACTTGATGGATTGCCTGAGTGGAGCTAACTATTTTTCAAAAATAGATTTGAAAAGTGGATATCATCAGATAAGAATGAGAGAAGGCGATGAGTGGAAGACATCATTCAAGACAAATGAGGGGTTATATGAATGGCTTGTTATGCCGTTTGGCTTAACGAACGCCCCGAGTACTTTTATGAGGTTGATGAATGAAGGTTGAAGGATTTCATTAGTAAATTCGTGATTGTATATCTGGACGATATACTGGTATTTAGCAAGATCAAAGAGGAGCACTTGAGGCATTTGACATTGGTGATGAGGAGGTTGCAACAAGAGAAGTTGTTGATTACTCTGAAAAAGTTCTCTTTCATGAAGACAGAGCTCATATATTTAGGTTTTATGATTTCTTCAAACGAGTTGAAGATGGATCCTGAAAAGGTGAGAGCAATCAAAGAATGGCCGTCATCATAGAATATCTTCGAGGTAAGAAGTAGAATATCTTCGAGGTAAGAAGCTTCCATGGATTAGCAAGTTTCTATCGAAAGTTCATTAGAGACTTTAGTGGGATTAGTGCTCAAATGATGGATACAGTGAAGAAAAGACACAAGTCTTTCAAATGGACAGAAGAGGCGGAGAAGAGCTTCAACATATTGAAGGAGAAAATAACTGAACAACCGATTCTGGTCCTGTCGGATTTTGGAAAGACATTTCAGGTGAGGTGTGATGCAAGTGGAGTTGCAATTGGAGCGGTCTTGAGTCAAGACAACAGACCTATTGCATATTTCAACGAGAAGCTGAATGAAGCTAAAAAGAAGTACTCCACATATGACAAAGAGTTCTATGCCATAATCCAAGCCTTAAAGAAATGGAGGCACTATCTTGTACCGAAGGAGTTTGTTTTGTATAGCGACAACCACGCTTTGCAATTCATAAGCAGACAGGAGAAGTTAAACCAGAGACATGCCAAGTGGATAGAGTTTATGCAAAATTTCACTTTTGTCATTAAACATATTTCTGGAAATGCTAACAAGGTTGCTGATGCATTGAGCAAGAGAATTTTGATTATGCAGGAATTTCAAGTCAAGACCTTAGGGTTTGATCACCTTAAGGAAATGTACCACAGTGATCCATATTTCGGAGAAGCATATGAAGCATGTGCGAATCCTGTGCTTAGAGACAGAATCTAGTGGGCTGAATATCTGATTCAAGATGGGTTGCTGTTCAAAGGATGCCAGTTGTGCATACCAAGATGCTCGATGAGGGAGAATTTGTTGAAGGAAAAAAAAGCGGAGGTCTAGCCGGACACTTCGGCCATGGAAAAACATTTGCCCAATTAAATAGTTCATATTATTGGCTAGGTATGAGAGCGGAGGTAAAGAGATTTGTGAACAATTGTAAGATTTGTCAGTATGCCAAGGGGAAGAAGCAGGACACTAGATTGTATCAACCATTGCCTATTCCAGAGAGGCCTTAGGATGCATTAAGCATGGATTTTGTGTTGGGATTGCCAAGGACATAGAGAGGAAGTGATTCCATATTTGTGGTGGTGGACAAATTTTCGAAGATGGCACACTTTATTCCATGCCAAAAGACCAGTGATGCAACGCATGTTGCGAATTTATTTTTCAAAGAGGTTGTGAGACTCCATGGATTGCCCAGGAGTATAGTTTCAGACAGGGATACCAAATTTGTTGGTCATTTCTGGAGAATGTTGTGGAAAAAGTTAGGGACAGAGCTATCTTTTAGTTTTGCATATCATCCACAAACGAATGGATAGACCGAAGTGGTGAATAGAAGCTTAGGAGATTTGCTGAGGAGTTTGGTCACTGAACACCGTAGTCAGTGGGATCAGATTCTAGCACAAGCCGAGTTTGCATATAATGACTTAGTGAACAGAAGCACTGGGAAAAGTCCATTTCAAATCGTTTATGGAATGAATCTGAGAGGAGTGTCGGAATTGAGAGATCTGAAGCAGAGCGAGTTTAGGAGCGCCAGAGCCAAAGATTTCGCTGTAGAGATGCAGGAACTTCACAATAAGATCAAGGAGCAATTGAAGAAGAGCAACGGTGAATACAAACGCAGAGCTAATCAACATAGGAGAAGCTTGAGTTTGAGGTTGGAGATCAAGTTCTAGCACATCTGAGGAAAGAGAGATTTCCGAGGGGGACTTACAATAAACTAAAGTTGAAGAAGATAGGACCCTGTAAAATCCTGAGGAAATTTGGTGAGAATGCTTATGAATTAGAGCTGCCAGAGGATGTGGGTATATCGCCCATATTTAACATTGCAGACCTGTATCCTTACAGTGAGGATGGAGATGAAAGATCTTAAGATCAAGGGAGGATACAATGGGAGAAACAGATGCTTGTAGCAGAGAAGCCACAGTTGGAAAAGGTCATAGATCAGCGATTTGGTAAGAAAACCAGGAGGAAAATGTATTTTGAATACTTGGTAAAGTGGAAAGGACGACCAGCAGAAGATGCCAGTTGGGTTGGTGAAGCGGATATCCAGAAGCATGGAAGATTTGTGCAGGAGCTCATGGACAGGAGTCCACGAATGTTTCAGCCAAGGGAGTATGATGTAGGAGCATCGCCAACAAAGCACAAGCGAAAGACAACTAGGCGCACTAGTGCATGTTTTGAAACATTTTGAATTTCAAAGATCAATGTATTAATGTAATATCTGACAAAACTTTTTTAGTTATGAACATCTTTAATGATCGGAGGCTGAGCCATCATGTAAGATCAATGGGGANATGGACAGGAGTCCACGAATGTTTCAGCCAAGGGAGTATGATGTAGGAGCATCGCCAGCAAAGCACAAGCGAAAGACAACTAGGCGCACTAGTGCATGTTTTGAAACATTTTGAATTTCAAAGATCAATGTATTAATGTAATATCTGACAAAACTTTTTTAGTTATGAACATCTTTAATGATCGGAGGCTGAGCCATCATGTAAGATCAATGGGGAATGTATTTTGCTTTAATATGGAGGATCGCAGTACAGATCTAGAGCTTGCACTCTTATCTGTCTGACTCGATATTCATTGTAATAAATGTTAAGTAGTTGATAGCATTTAATTCCGATAAGATAGCGTAGAGTAGTTGGAGGGAAAGGCTCGAAGAGCACCTCCTTGTATAAAACTTTGTAATATTGCTCAGTAGTTGTTGTTGCCCTTGTTGTTGGAAGGCTGCTGATAGAAGATAGCCGGTTAATAGTGTATGTATGTATACAAGTTTCAGTTGAATGAATATAACAGAGGACATATTGTTCCAAATTTTGTTATGTGTCTCTCTGAATGAATGGTAGACTTCTTTTATTTTCGATTCCCTGTTATTTTCCTGTTCTTGTATCCATGAATACATTTGCATTGTTGACTATATGAGTCATTGTGAAGAGTGAACAAGTTCCGATTGGTTCTCTTTATTGAGCGAGTGCAAGGTGTGCATAGTGTCCGCAAGGAGTGCATGACCGAGTCTGTTTCGACTCAAAAGCTTAGAAGAGATAGCGAGAACTTGTATGTGTGCAAGGAGTGCACGACAGAGTTTTCAGACTCGAAAGCTCAGGAGGAGTAGCATGATCTCAGTCACGAGAGATAGAAGCAGGTGGAGAACAACTGCAAGGAGTGCAAAGTCATCCACAGAGGAGTCGATTGTGGGAGAAGATCTGTTGCAAGGTGTGCACAGATTGAGATTTCGACCAAGTGTCGAAGGAAGTGTCCAGAGGAAGTCAAGTAAGTTAAGCTCAGGAGGGAGAGCGGCGGAAATCTCAAAAGAGAGAAATCCTTGAAGTCTTCACTAAAGTCAGTGGGAAATATCTGTCCCAAGAGGAGACGAATGGTTCCAGACCATCAGATCTGGGAGAACTACGAGGAGGATAACCGTGAAGTGTGTCGGTATTTCGGGGTTCGGCAAGGTTGAAGACTTGACGAAAACAGAGTCGCGAAATCCGAAGTCGGGATTCAATCTCAGCCATTTATCGCGAGAGAGGCACGTGGCGACGGATTAAAGAGTTCGGGAATCGGAAGTTTGGAGGTTCGTGGGTAGAAGGCCTAGAGTTTCGCGAGGTCGCGAAACCCAAACCATAGTGGGACCGACGAAACTAAGGAGATGTGTGGCGGAAATTCGGAAACTCGGAGACGAGCGCTTCGGGAAAAGCTGAGGGAAGGATTCAGGATATCCCCGAAGTTCGAATCGCGAAGGAATAGACCCACGGTCATAGCCGTGGTCACTTGAGGAAGAGACCTGTGTGTGGGTAGAGTTGTTTTGGGTGCCCGCAGGGACCCAAGGAGTCGCTCCAACTCAGTGTTGTGAATGATCCAAGACCGGGAGGTCAAGCAGCCCTTTGGAGGGAAGGGGGTTTGCACCAAATAATCCCCCTTAAATCATGCCATTGTCCTTCCAAGTCAAGGGAGAGTTCAATAAGCCCTCACGTGCCACATAAAAACCTTAAATGCAATATCAAGGCGGACGTCTCTCAAATGATGTGGTGCAACCTCAAAATGTGCAAACAAGGTGAGATCTCCAAAACCTAGGACGTGGCATGGCACGAGAAGCCCTGGTACATGAAGAATAGCTCAAAATAGTTTTGATCCATGCCTTTGGGACTGTGAACTACCTCGAGATACGTGAAAATGCCTTGGGAAATGTGAACTTCCTTGGGAATTGTGAAGATGCCCAAAAACTTGGATGAAGACAATGCCATGCTCAAACCCTAGGGCGCTTCAACAAAGGGACTATGCATGATCAAATACTATATCACATGATCAACAAATATGCCATCAAACCCTCTAGCTTAGCCTAATAGATGAAACCAAGTAAGTGCCCCAGTTGTCGAAAGCTAAAATAATACAATGGGTAGTGAAGAAATTCACTAGGATTACCCCTATGCCAAAACAAGGTGTAATAGAAAGCATCGAGCACAAGGAACACTGAACACATCGTAAAAGAGAGCTATAGGGGCTTGGCCTTGACCCTCTTATAGCGTCGATGGAAAAAGTAATTGATAGAGTATTTCACTTGGCTCTTATCAACGCTTCAATTACAAGGTACAAATATTCTTCAGTTTTGTCAAACTTTCAAAATTTGACACAATGATTTCCTTTAATACAAATGAATATACCCTTTAAGTGAACAATTTGTTCAATTAAAATAAGTCCCCCCCTTAAACTAGTGAGGACTTCAATCCTTTTTATGAGAAAGAAATCCTTGAATTTTTGAGAAAGTAATGATTAGAAGAATGCTGATTAATAAATATTCACCATTACAAATATCAATAACAATAATTCCTTTGCAATATATACATTTTGGATCATGTGATTAAAATGGCCGCCATGAGGAGAAACACATGTTCTTTGTTGGAGATTGAGTGAATTTTTGAAATTCTGTCCTTCACTAACGGTTTCACTGAGGAAGACGATTTGCCTATAATCGTGATTCTCTTTGGTTTGTGATTGATAAAATATTTCAATTTCAAGCAAGACTTTACTATTACATGGGATAAGCATTTAGCACATAGAATGGGATCGGTACATCTTGCAAAGATTTTTGTATCCCATATATCCTCTCATCTACCTTGCTGTAGTGGTTGTGATAGAGAGATTTTTTGATTTAGTCTAGAGGTTTCAAGCAGTGCATGAAGAATCAATTCTTTATGAATATGGATCAGAGACACAGGAAATGTTCGTGCCCTAGCTCGACTGTCAAGAATCTACAAGTATCCCACCATTTTTGTGTGTGTAGCAGACAACAAAGAATCCCCGAGACTAAAGCGGACAAATCTCTGATAGCAGAGATTCTATAGCCCTAGCGAAGAAGCAAGTGTAGAAGAGCTTGGAGCTAGTGGCCTTTGGGTATTCATTCATTCATTCCATTTTCAGTGAGTACGAGCTCATTGTACAAGGTTGGATGTGGATTTGTCTGTACAAAATCTCCATGCTCGAGGGTTTCTCCCATATTAAGATCACAACCATGGAAGTTTTATAGTGCATGCAACAATTTTGAGGCTATAGATGTGGTTCAACAGTCAACTTGCGGCGAAGGCTTGAATTTCATTGACACCCAAAGAGGCTGAAGACTATGGTCCCAAGATTGGGCAGGTCATAGACTGGTTTGGCCAACTTCAAGGGGTTAATCTTGAAAATGTTGAACGCTGGGTCTCATCCTGACTCTTTGCCACAATCGGACTAATGTATTGTTGTATGGGTATTTTGATCCTATGGACATGTATAGACACCTGGCTAGTTTGAGAAATGTTCTCAATGAATCTGTGCTCTATGTTGGGAGCGAATGGCACCCATTTCACCATTCACAGTTCTGCTTGGAACCCACTTGAGGATTTGTAGTTTTTCCAAAACCCAATTGAAGGGACTGTTAGAACAAAATGAGCGGAAGAAGAGATGGGTCTTTGTCCAGAACAATTGGATTGGCTTTTTGTGATTCAAGACTAACAGTTGTAGTGGGGATTCGTTCTCAAACTTTTCATACTTCCTATTGGCCCTGCTTTTACTTGGGTCTCCAAGGTCGAAGTTTGCTTCTGGGCATTGTGTTGGCCTTGTTCTGATAGGTGAACATTTGAGCTAAGCTCTCTTATTTGTTTCCTCAAATTGGCATTGGTTTCTCTTATTGACTTTAACTCTAATTTTAGAAGCTTCATTCATTCTGGAGATTCACATGATGACACCTGTGATGAAGCATGGAGATGGATACACAAATATGTCTTCATATGGGTACGATGATGTCTTCGGTGATCCTTCGATGGGTTGGTTTTGTTATGCTCACACAATGAGGATTTGTGTTTTTAATTTTGTGTTTTTCTACATAGGCCTACCATTCCCTCAATCGAGCTTTTGGATCGAGTTGTAGATCGACTTTCCAAGGAGAAGTCAATTGCTTGGCCAGAATCTACTGCAAAGGCTTTGAATGATAGTTGATTGGATATAGGATTAAGATCTGGTGGCCTCTTGATGTGTAGTTTTATGAAGAAATTGTGGAATTAAAAGTCTCAGATCTATAACAGATTTGCTAGATCTATTAGATCTACAAATATTTTAAAACAATTCAAAGAATTGTAGATCTAAATTTTGACTACCATAGATCTTTAAAGAATTTCTAGAACCGATGGTGATTACAGAGAATAACTAGATCCCAAAAAATTTGAAAACAGATCTGAAAGTAATGATCACTATTTCACAATTGAAAATATTTTTACCTGATTCTAAATAACAAAAGAAACACCTCCTTGAAGACATTCCTTTGTTTGATGAAGAAATCTAGGCTTGAGATTTAGAGTCTTCTTTTTTCTTTTTAATGATTCATTACCATGCCCTTCTCATCACCATATCCTTCACATTACCACGGCTCTCTCATCACCATTGGCCCTGATACTATGTTAACATTCACCAAGTGACCTTAGACACACAATTTTATTAATCGGGAAAAGACAATTTACATAATAGGTGAAAGGCATTGTGTATATATATTATATAACCTCTATAGCCTTATCTCAACATGCCATGTGTCCTTGACCAACAATGCAAGGATGTGACAAGGACAATCTATCTCCTAGGAAATACCTATCTTCTAGAATAACTTTATTTATTATTATTCTAGAAAATGCCTATCTAAATAAACTTTAGGATTATTAGGCTAACAAATAGTTCTCTCACGAGATTGGCCTCTCCTATGATAAACATTGCCCCTTCCTTCAAGACCATGCCCGACTCGACCTCTAGAGAAAATCTGCTCCCCAACACCATGAGAACCCACTGAAAACCTAAACCCATCCACTGTATTGCCTTTGTCACTTATAGCAGAGGCCATACCATTACCTCCCTCAACATTTGCATCCTTCATTGAACCTGAACTTGCAAAAATCGTTGCTAAACCAGCAATACCTTCTTGTTCTATCTTGGAACTTTCTTTGTCACTATTATAATTTTTATTCATTGATGATTTTGTTTTTGTTCATTATTAATGTCTCACAATTAATGAATTTCCTTGATCATTTTTGTGCTGTATCAGTGCTCATATTTATGTGTGTGATTATTTTTCACCTCCACGAGGGGAGAGCTCGCTTAGTATATTATGCAATTATTAACTCCTACTATTGCTATGTTCTTGATCTTATTGTCTCCTAGTTGATCCTATATACTGAACATATGTATTTGGCATAAATTTCATAACTGTTGGATCTAACTGTCCATACAAGCACTTGAATGGGAAGTGTATCTTTGAAATCCTTTGGACTTGCTTTCTTCTGTTGCTAGGCCATTGACTGTTAATCAGATATTCACAGTGAAACCATCATTGAGTACAGACATTTCTCTTCCAAATTTTATTATTGTATGATGGAATTTTTGAAGGATTTGATATATAGACCACAAACACGTTCTTTTCAAGAAGCCTCATGTCAAAGTTTATATTATATAATCAGTCTAAAGACACTTAAGTTCAAAGGAAAAGATTCCACTTCTAACACAAACACACTATAAAGCTTGCAGGACATGAGTTGTATGAGGAGCCATTACCCTCTGGAGGGATTGTGACAGGAATAGGGCCAGTTAATAGAAAATTGTGTTTGTTTGTAGCCAATGACCCTACTGTCAAAGGTGGGACTTATTATCCTATCACTATTAAGAAGCATCTTCGTGCACAAGAAATCGCTGCACAGTGCAATCTACCTTGCATATATCTTGTTGATAGTGGTGGTGTTAATCTTCCAAGACAGGCAGATGTCTTTCCTGACAAAGAGCATTTTGGAAGAATATTTTACAATCAGGCACAGATGTCAGCTGCAGGAATCCCACAGATTGCTTTGGTATTAGGTTCTTGCACTGCTGGAGGAGCTTATATTCCTGCAATGGCAGATGAAAATGTTATTGTCAAAGGCAACGGCACTATTTTTTTAGCTGGACCTCCTCTTGTCAAGGTTTGTCTAAATTCACTATATTGTATGATGTTCAGCTTTTCTGTTATACAAGAATTATCTGATTTATCAAGTCTTGTAATGTGAGACATGTCTATTGATTTTAGCTTTTTTCCGTTCATTCTAAAGAGTAATACTTGTGGTAGGCTGCAACTGGAGAAGAAGTGTCTGCAGAGGATTTAGGAGGTGCATCAGTGCATTGTAAGATCTCTGGAGTTTCTGATTATTATGCCAATGGTAATTTCTTTCCTTCCCGTGCAATTCCTTGGATATGTATAAAGAAATTATGACTTTTTGGCATGTACACATGTTATAATAAATGCACAATGATTATGGAGTCAAACATCATGTCATATATGAGTTGAGTCTTATGCTGACTTTGCCATTGGTTGGAAACATTTCCTGCATAATATGTATCTGTGTTTCCAGAAAGGATTTTTGTGGGGATATATACCAAAATTTGTTTGTTGCTTAGATGCTTTAATTCAATACAAAATGCCTTTTGCAACACTTGGTGTTCAGACTCACAACTATGTTTGCTTGAAAACAAGCCTAGGTTTATGTTTTATAAGTTAACCATTTCGAAAAGCCCAACCAAAAAAAGGCATATATGTTAACTTGTTCAACCATTGACTCTACAAGCTGATGAGAGTCAATGTTGGTGAAAAATTTCAGCCTACCTACTGCAGATATAGATGCTCGTTTCAACTCCAAAAAGATGCCCTCTTCCACACCTAGGTACAAAAATGTATCAAACCTCACAAACCAATCCTTTGGGGTCTGCAATAACCTATACAGAATCAACACTTGCAAATTGCACCTTCTGTTGCTTATCCATACCTGCAAATTACAACTCCTATGGCTGATCTACACCACCAAGTTGCACCTCTCTACCATTCTTTTCTTTGAAGCACCAATCAAATCTCATTGGCTCTATTAATATTTGAAACTGGAAGAGTTCCAAGGTAACTAGGGAAGATGCGACTGTCGTGTCGCACAATCCCTCTGCACTTTGGGCTAGTGCTTGCTAGCCTCGGGGGAATCCTTATGCAATCTGTAGATAAAATATAAATCTGGGAAACAAAATATCCGTCCAAACTGTGAAAATAACTTGCTGATATGTAAAAATCAGACTTGTGTGAAATAAATCTGGACAGCAAGCTATGATGCGGATTTACACCTAGCAATATAATTCTGCCTTGGGAACCATGCAAATCTGCTGCTGGAACACTTCAAATCTGCACTGGAGATAAATTGTAAGCCTGGGAAACAAATATCCTTTCAAACTGCAAAAATAACTTGCTGTTATGTAAAAATGAGACTTGAAATCTGTGTGAAATAAATCTGGACAGCAAGCTATGATGCAGACTTATACCTAGTAATATAATTTTGGCTTGCAAACTGTACAAATATGCTGTTAGAACACTTCAAATCTGCTCTTAAAAGCGCAGATCTGCACATGAAAATATAAAAAACAGAAGACTTTAAACCAACATTGCACATGTTAAATAAAAAAACTCCACAAAATCCTTGTCCAATTCATGCTTTCATCTCTAGATAATAGTAGTAGGTGTTGTTATCGCACAGATTGTAGTTTGGGCAAAGCCCAACCCAAACAACAAGTGTGTGACACAACTGGGAACACCTGTCACTGTCACCTCAATAGATGTCCCCCTCGTCTCAGTGAAGGACAAGTCCAACACAAGGGAGGCTTCCCGGGTGATTCTAGGGGGATTGCAAGGAGAGAAGCAAGGAGCTAGAAGAACACTTCTATAGGTCAAGGTCTAAGATGAACTTGAGGCTTGAGGAGAGAGCCTTTGAAGTTGGTAAATGGTTGCCAAGGTTGTGTACCTGCAAAACAGTGTTAGACAAACCAAAACAAGACAATATCTGATGATATAAGCCTCAAGACAAGTGGGGAATCAGCAAGAAACCTTGCTGTCCCAAAATTGCAGCAGAAACAATGATATATCAGCAAGATTAAACTTATAAAAGCTGCAAATCAGACCATCAAAGCTAGCATATAATATTGGATAATAATGCTTGCAATAAGTAGACAATATTCCAATGTTTAAACACAAACCCTGATGGAAATAAGGGAGCTGTAAAAGAGTGTTATCAGCAGAGTTCTGTAACAGCCCTATGGCTGTAGCAAACTTTTGCTACAGCAGCAGCTTCTATCCACTAAAATCAGCAAGTAAGCCACCCAAACAATAGCTCTCAAACAGTAGATCAATTATCACAGCTTGCAAGTGAATTTCAGCGGTAGAAAAGTGAATAGAGAGTAAGAGAAAGTGAGTTTGCTGCAGCCCTATTGGCTGTAGCTTAATGTTTGTTACAGCAGCTCAATCACTTAGCAAATCAAGACACCCCTAGGGCACAAGATAGCTTAAAGCATGTAAAATTTAGATCCAAACTTGAACAATTCAATATCTCAAATTTCACGTTTATCAATGCAACAATATTCAATCTCTAATGCAATTAGTGTCTTATCAATTGGGTGATAGAGTCTCTTCCTTGGAAGACAAGTTCAACGAAGAGGAAGAAGAGATCTTTGTTAAGAGTTAAACCCTTATAAAATCCAACAACAATCATCCCAATTCGTCTACCTTAAAATCCAAGATGAACTAGGGTTTTAATGATTTCTCTAGGGGTGTAAACCCTCTCACTTCTTAGAGAAAACAAACCCTAGCCAAGCCTTGCAACAAGGGTGTAAACCCTCTTACTTCCTAGAGAAAACAAACCCTATCCAAGCCTTCTAAACCTTCTTACTCCTTGAGGCAAGCCTTGTAGCCTTTCAATGTCAAAGAAAATTAAACCTTAGTGGAGGGTGTAAGCATTTTTACTCATCCTAGGGTTTTAGATATATTTCTTGAATTTGAACAAGTAAAATGACAATAAATTGCAGAAAATTACTCACCAATCCAAGAGATAGCATGCAACATACCCTTACTACCAATATATCATCCACAAAATGCCAAAGAAACACCACCAAGAGAATTCACTAGCCTTTTTTCCACCAATAGACAAATGCAACATCCATAATGACAAGAAAACAAGAGATAGTGAATTGCCCAAGAGGGCCGAAATTTCAGTCCAAGAGTATGTAATTCTCAAATGATGAGTTATGAAAATGAAAATAGATGGTCCTCTATGTATATGAGTCCATCTAAATCAATTTGTCCACATAAAATTGTCAACAATAAATTAAAAGAGGGCTGACCCCCTTTATTTGCTCTTACAACTTGCAAATATAAAAATTACATTAAGTAAAACCCTAAAAACGGTGAGGTCATGCCCTAGAAGGGCAACGTGAGGCCTAAAAGTGAGATGTTGAGCCTCAAAATGCAGATCATTGGGCTTCCAAAGGCCATGTGCCAAACTCTCATGTGATGGAGTGTCATGCCATGCGTTTCCTTCCTTCAAACCACCTCAAATCACTTATGGAACCATCAAGCCCACCAAACCCTAGCCTCCAAATGATGTCAAGGGCTTGGAAGTGACGTCCTAGGCCTCCAAAGGTCAATGTCCAGGTGCAAAGGGCTATGATGTCATCCTCGAACGTTGTCAAAGTGCCTCCAAAGGCAACGTCCTCTATCTTTTGCACACAAAGGCTTCGAGGTGCTCTGCCCAGCCTGTGGGGTATGGTGTCCATCCTAGGGGCTTGCAACCCCCCATGAAGGTCAAAATGGCATAATTTCTCCATGGATAGCTTTCACTGAGCAAGGTCTTGCAAATACAAACAAGTACGCCCTCCAAGGGTCCATAAGTCACATATATCATGCCAAGTAAGACATTTAATAAAAGAACCACCCAAACATGTGCATTAAATCCCCGCTTTTCAAACTAAACAAATGCTCAAAAACCTTATAAAATTTTCCAAGTTTAAGTATGGGAGGGTTGTCATGGTGCCCTATGGGGTAGACCAATCCCCAAGTCAAGGAATGTTTCCCAAGAAGACCCTCTCTAAGTCATGTAATGAATATGAGGTGGATGGGGGCACGAATTTTGGGCATGGGGTTCTTGACATATCAAGGGCTCATATTGTCTCACCTATGGGTGCCTTTGTGGAGGGTGTGTTGCATCCTTTGTTTGCAACGCAACATTTTTCCAAGCCCTTTTTATTTGCCATTAATTTATTATGGTCCGAACATTGTGTGATGTCCCGTCCCCAAGATTAGGCCAGCAGGGAGTGACTTAGTAGTCTATATGTTCCCGTAGACTATAGTCAGGCATAAACAAGGAACCAGATGGAGAAATAAGGAGGAATTAAGGCTAAACGATAAATTAAGCCAAAATACTTAGGAAAAAGTCACTTAAGCCTAAGTCAACGGAGAATTAGAATGAAAAGGTGATAAGGGGGCGACTTAATTGACAAATAAATCACTTAGGAGGAAAGGCGCCTAGGTTAAGTGATGTCAACGAAGAATTAGGTCGGGAAAGATATAAAGAGAGGAATTTGACCTAATTCCTCATTATGCA
>JASDQU010509624.1:8883-25635 GCA_032191745.1 Picea mariana
AAGGAAAAAGAAATGAAAATATCTCATACTATTATCAATTGGTTATGATGTAATAGAGAGGGACGTTACATACAATTCACCATAGAAATGGAATTAGGTCACCTCTTAAATAGCTTTGGGATGAATGGTTACCTTAAAACACAAATCAAGAAAGCAATCCAAAAAACCAAGATTAGAAATCACATACAATGAGTAGTGATCCCAAAAATCTCATAACCATATATTAAAGAGATCAATGACAAGGTTGCTAGAATACTCAAACGAAGAACATCAATGTAGCTTTCACTCTACCAAAATCCATAAGGATTATGATAGAATCAATCAAACACCTAGTAAACCCAAGACAACATAAATGTGTTTATTCAATCATTTATCCATCTAAAACATGCGATGGACATAGCCATGACGATAGCCATGAATCATGCCTCTAAATACGCACTCACATAACACTATGAGAACACTTCTCATAAAAGTGCATGAAGAGAAGAACAGGAAAAGCTCCACGGGTAGAGAAGTGAAACAACACTCTAAATAGGGATGATGGGCTAAAACTTAGCAACACCTGAAGACCAATCATTAATCTGGTCAAGAAATAAGGGGCATGGCATAACAATGAGTTCAAGGTGTGATAAAAAGTCTAATGGGAGGGAGTTGACCTCACTCCTCATAGTAAAACCCTCAACAAATCCATATTAATTAATTGAATATCATCATTCTTAATCATCACATGAGTCGGCCTCACTCCTCACAACAAAACCTTTAACGAATCCATATTAATTAATGATTATCTTCATTCTTAATCATTGTGTGGCTATACCTTAGAAGTTAGGTTCAATTATAATATTAAAAAAAGCATGTTTTTCTCTATAATTAAAAAACATTCATGTGTGAGAATGGATTCATTGAATCCTTGCCTTTTTAATATCAAAGTGAACATAACAAATAATTTAGGTTTAATTTTTTTATGGTTATTTGAATAAAAATCAAAGTTATCATTAATCCATGGCATTAATCTAATTTTAAATGATTATTTAAAATTTAAATAAATTTTTGAGAATAACTCTTCATTAAAAATAAATAATGATAAAAATTTGTAAATTTATCTAAAACTTGTGTCAAATTCTTATCAACTTGAGATGGAAAATAATACAATTTAATGTTTAATATTTACTATTTACTAGCAACAACCATTTTATAAAAGTGATTGATGTACTTCAATCGGTGCGATTTTCCACCTTTCCAAACTAATGATGTCCGCTTATATCAACCACTTTTATAAAGTGGTTGTTGCTAGTTGACAATTGACATGCTTTTGAACAACTGTTAATTAATGTATTACATTAATTATTAATGTATTGCATTAATGTAATATATAATAATAATGTATTAAATTAATTATTAATGTATTGCATTAATGTAATATATAACAATAGCTGCCTGTCAATTTAGTCCCTGCCATGCAGATTTGGAAATGTATAAATGTAACAATTTAAGACAATAATAAAACTAAATTGTATAATCTACTCGAACAATTAGTGGGAAAGTGATTTATGTGTGAATACATCAAATCATTTTCCTGACATATCTTATTTTATTTTGACATGAAGAAAAATTAATATGTTGAGGTTTCATCAAAGGTTGATGATGAAGCTCTACCATGTTTGTGTCATCGACTAGAAGCAATTATGTTTTCCCAGGAATACACTGCATTCATATTATATTTTACTCCCAGAAAATTATTCCAACATAATTTCAACACCTATCCAGCCTATATTCTGGAATGATTCATCAAACCTGTATATTAGAACCTTGGATACTTGAGCTGCATATAAAGCCAGGAATCGGGTACCCTCGTCAAAAGCTACCAAATCAAAACCCCGTTTCAAAGTGCAAATAGGATTGCTCAGTCGCAGAAATGCTATCACGTACTTTCTCATCTATAAAAACAAATAACTCACCACATCTCAGAAAAGCCACATTTTTTATATCTTCTATCTCGATATCACAACACACTAATTCGGATGGATCCGAGAAAGATGGGACAATGCTATGCATGGAATTTGAATTTAACTCATCTAAGTCTTTTTCTTTGGTGCCATCTCTAAAATCATCCATTGTATAATGGGTTTTTCTTCTTCTTCACTTGAAATTCGCAATCTCGCCTCCAAAGCTCCTAACCCCCTATATGACCTTTCGACAGAGCAGCTTTCAATATATGCACGTCTTCCAAGTACTCTTCTTTGGGATAAATTTTCCTTTGTTCGGGTAAGAAAATTTTATTGTTCATTTTTTAACTGCTTCTCCTGAAGCTTTTCTGCTGCCTCCTTTTCGGATTCAATATTTTTCCTAAGATGGAATAGCATATTCTTCTTAATCATTGGTAAGACAATTTGGTTGAATTCTTCTTTCCCATCTCTGTAGAAGGATGAACAAAGGTCTTTCTATTTGTGAATCGCAAAAACAACATTGTTCAAGGTCTCATCAAGATTAAAATTAAAAAAACTTTATTTTCCATTGCAGGTATGAATCTTGCAACTCTGGTGAAAGGTTTGCTTTCACAGATTCTAATTCAGAAAAAGATAATATCGAGGCTACCAGAAGTAAGAAATTTCTTCATGTCAAAAATATTGATATTCTTTACTTGGTCTAAAGTGTCATCGCTCATAAGAAAAGCCACCAGACGTTGTTTTTCACTGAAATTTCTCTCTGTAAAAGAAATTTTGTCAATATTAGGCTGACCAAAGCTCTTCATTTGCTCTAAATTACCCTTGCTCATAAGAAAGCCCAGGAAAACAATATTTTGTGCTATGTTTTGTAACTTTTTAGGAACTATAGTTTTTATCCAATCATGGAGTGCATTGTCTGAAACTTGGATGACTTTTACAGTCGCTGGTAACATTTTTATGTTGCTTCCAAATTGAAGAAGAAGTTGATCACCTGATACTACCGGGCGTTTCCTTGCAGATCCATCTTTAGTAGTAGGCAAAATCCTTGCCTTCTAGATTGCATTGTCACTTTCACCTATGTTCCCTAATATAATCTCTTCTTCAAACAGAATAGGGTGGACAATTTTTTCAATTCTTTCAATGATAAACCTTGATTCCATCCCAATTGAGGGTTGAAATTTAATCTCCGCGCCAGCGAAAAACAATTTCCTCTTACCCGAATTGCCACCCCAAATAGTAGCCAACTGATGTTCCAACTGCTGGAACCTATTTATTTGAATAGGAATATCCTCACCTCCAATATGCTCCATATATTCATATGTTGAGTCAGGCATATATCGAAGAAATATGCAGTACTCAGGTAGAACCTTGAGAAAATTCTGCAAGATCTGCTCTTTTAATTCATTAAGCTTTGATTGGATGTTGCACTTCCGACTTTCCCTGCGACAACCTTGGATAGATTTCTCCAAGTCTGTATAACTCTCGAACTCTGGCAAAGAAGAATGCTCTAAAAGAGAAACAAAGTCTTCATTGTTGAGCCTAATGAAATCAATATCATAGTCTTTGGACATTTGCTCCAACTCAGACCCAAGTGCATTGGCATAAACCTTTTTGAATTGAGATCTAGGATACTTTCTTGACGGTTTATAAATAGCAGTGAGAAAAGCACATCTGCGAAATCCTTCAACAAAGAACAATGTATATTTGGGTATTGCCAGACCCTCGGGAGGGGTCGTACTGATATACCTTCCAATGTTATATTGAAACCCTGACATCATTTTCAGAATTTTGGATATGACTTATATTGAGCCTCTGAGTTCGTCTTTGTCTTCCAGAAGTGGTAGCCACAGAAGCAGACAGAGCTTCTAGAAGGTTATGCTCTTCAACGCACACAAAAATATCATCACACAAATTGACTATATACCGTATAAAATTGCAAGAAACTCGTTTCCTTGATGCATCTTTGAGATGGGTACCTTGATGCCAATAGAAAACAATTATGAAATGCTTCAAAAGACCAACGTACAAACCTAGTTCAAACTTGTCTTCCTCCATTTGCATATGAATGGAATCATCTACAACACCCATATATTCCAATATTTTACCCATCGTTCGCTTGTCCACATAGAAGCCAATTGTCGGCAAGCAAAGTTGATTCAAGGAGTTTAAATTGATTCTGACATCAGAACATTAGTTTTCTGCAGCACTAGGTGCAATTCGATGGCAAAGACCACTAATCTGCTCTTCTGGAAGATGGACCTTCTCTACAAATCTCAATTCCTGCTTGTCAGATACTATTTTCATAACTTGAAAGAGAGAGACCTCCGAATTCTTGCTTGAGGCTTGATCAACAGAAGTCTCGTTTAGTAACTCAAGTTGAAGGCCTTCAAAGTCATCAATGCGCTTGGGGATTGGTTACTAGTGGTAACTGTTTGTGATAGTGAACCTGACATCTCATATGGAATCAATTCTGGAGGGTTTTCAAGTGTCAAATTCATCAATGCAATTGGGTGTTGGTTGCTGATGATAACTGTTTGTGGTGGTGAATCAAGTGCCTCATTTGAAATGGCTTTTGAATAGTTTTCAATTGCCGATTCCATCACGTTACAATAATCATGTTGTAAGGATGTCAAGTCCTCCACCATCTCTTCATTCACCACCCATATGGTATCATCAGAAGTGAAAATTCCAGGCGCAGGGAACATTTCTTCTTTATTTTTTTGGTGAAACAAGGTTATTCTCTGCTTCCTCTGTGCAAACTGAAATGCTGGTGTCTAAGACCTCAGATCGACTGAGCATTTCCTCCTCTATCTCGCTTTGAAACGGATACCCGCCATCCATAGTAAGTAAAAATAATCTGCAGAGAACAATAAAAAAATTGCTCAATGAAGACACAAAAGTATTTGTATTGTATGTAACGATGTAGAAATGATTCTATTAAAATATGGCTAATATATTGATGTATCGATTAGAGAAAACACTCGGAATTCAGCAACACATTTCAGTTGATTTAAGTCCAGAATTTTGTCCTTGTCCAAACCATTGCAAGCAAAACGTATTAACTAATAGCTATATAATTGCATGGCAAAACTAGAAGAAAAGAACCCTAGTAGAGGAATGATTGCAGAGCCAGTTAGAAGAAAAGCAACCGCAACCCAGTGAAGGACCAACGAATAGAAGCAGATGAGCATATTTTGAAAGCAAAACTAATTTTGTTATCCCCCGAAACATACCTAACAACTTATCGATACCCAAATATATGTCTATTGAGCTCCGTAGTAGAAAATTGGACCAAGACTCGTTAACATTAAGCAGAACGTGGATTCGAGGAAGGTTATGCCTGATTTTATATATAGAGAAGTAGAAGAATCCTTTGGGGCCAAGAGCATGGCCTGCATTTTTCGATAAAGGAGAATCTTTAATGAAACGTAAAGTGCATACAAAGATCGAGGACCCAGAGCAAAGCAGAGATCGAGCACATCAGAGTTGATACATGGCAGCCTGGCAATGCAAAATGCATTTAATTCATTGGATAAGGAAGGGTGTTGTCAATGCAGTGGAGGCGGTGGCTCAGCGGCTCAGCGTTGTCAGGGGTTGCAGAGTCATAGTGTCAAGCGGCGTGGTAGAAGAGTTGTGAGAAGGATCGAAATCCGATAAAAATATTAATGCACGCCATCACCTGGACAATAACGCTATAAAGCTTACAGCCAATAATATGCCTAAAAAATAAAGTTTTTTTTTTAATTTATTTTAATCTAAAAAATATTATTAATGACATTTTCTTAAGTTTCACATTGCAAATCACCAAAATTTTAAAGTCAAATTTCAAACTAATAGAGGGTCAATGGGTAACTCATTGCTATAATCTTTAATAGAGAGTCAATGGGTAACTCATTGCTATAATCTTTAGACTTGAGACAGGGACTAATAATAATATATTAATGTATATATATTAATGATTTATTAATGTATTAATGTAGTGTATTACATTAATTTAATATATAATAATAATATATAAATGTAATGTATAAATTACAGTATTAAAATTTACATAAATGTAAAATGTAACATATTGATAGATTGATACATTAATAATAATGAAATGTATTAATTAATCAACACATTATTAATTAATACATTGTTAAAGTATTAATATACAAATAAAGTAATACATTAAATACATCAATAAATGCATTAATAAATACATTACTAAGTATTAATGCACTAATGAAATAATATATTAATAAAGTAGTAATACATTGACCTTAATGTATTTAGCAATACATTGTTACATTATTGTAATGTATAAATTAAAATACTAATACATTAATGTATAATGTAACATATTAAACTATTAATAATGTATTGATAAGTTAAAGTATACATCGATTGATACATTAATAATGTAACGTAGCATTAATGATGAATTAATGTATTAATGTAATGTATAAATTAAAGTAATAATTTGCATTAGTGTATAAAGTAACTTATTAGTTGATTGATACATAAATAATGGAATGTATTAATTAATTTATATATTAATACATTATTAATTAATACATTGCTAAATTATTAATAGACTAATAAAGTAATACATTAATAATATATTGGATGTGCGGGTCTTGATGATGGTTGTGGCCCGCGCACACCTGCGACCCGCATATTTCTGTGGCCTGCACACTCGTGAGGTTCGCACCTGAGGTCACATGGGCATACTCTTATGCCCAACACAAACGTTCTCGGGCAAAGGGCCTTTTGATTTAGGAAAACCCGGGAGTATTGACCGCAGGGAGGTCGGTAGATGGTGCTCAAAGCGGTCAGGAAGCAAGCTATTTTTTGGGTTTCCCTATAGAGGAGCAGAGCTACCCAATGGAAAATTACGATGATGTGGTGGACTATTCGCCAAAGCTAGGAGAATTGTTGCCTTGGATGGGGACAATCGACAACCGCATACACCCCCTATCAGTCCAGCTAGAGGAGGAAATATCATTGGTAACGCATGGAGATTTGTTTTTTCAGTTCTCAGGAGTTTATGGCTACTTTCATGGGCAAGATCTAGAAGCCTTGTCCTAGCTCAGCAGAGCTGCGGTTTCCAGGGTCGGTCTGGCGCTGACTAACTCCACTTATTCACTTCCTGGCTCAACTGCCTGGTATGGTCCATATAGGCAGACTTCAGAAGTTCCTTTTTCCCCTTAACATGTGGTTTTTCTCCCTCTTCAGCCTCGGTAAACCTTTCTTGGTTGTTCCCGAACCCATCAGTGTCGGTGTGCTCTCCTACCCTTCCGAGAGAATAAGGGTTTTCCCAGGAAGCACTTCCAAGAGAAGGAACAATAGATTCCAGCCTAGGTTTTGAAAACCGAGTCTCTTTGAATCATGGTTTGGCTCTGCATCTATTCTATCCTTATGTGGAGCAAGCATACTTCTCAAATCAACCAAAAGAGTATGTGGAAGGGGTTTTTATAGCAAATCTATGACCCTTAAATTCTAGTGAGTGGGTTACAGTTTTTGGAGGGGATCCTAGAAACGACACTAGGCTAGCTCAGAGTTGAGGTCTCACGGGAGCTTCTAAGTCAAGGCATAGGAAATATAATAAGTGTGTGGGATCTTCCAAGACAAACCTTAATTTTACTCTCGGTGATGAGCTAACCCTCTCAATGGTGGCAGAAGTGGCAGATAAAACCCTAGTAGGGAAATCTTATGGCCGCCAATTTAGTGAGAAGTCGTTAAAAGATTGGGCTGCGACGAATTGGGATGCGACCTACAATCCTCCCCCCAAAATCAGCCGCCTATCTAGAGGTTGGTTCATACTTTTTTTTTCTTCAGAAAAATCACAGGCAGCGAAGATACTTCAAAAAAGTTGGTTCATCAACTCCTCTCTGATCTTATTGAAGCTTTGGAACCCTACCTTCGATGTTGCAAGCGAGAGATTGGACTCCATACCAATATGGGTTCGGTTTTCGGGCCTTCCCCCTCATCTTTGGAATGAAAAATGCTTTCAAGCAATAGGGAACTTTCTGGGGGAATTCCTAGTGGCAGATATGGGCTTCGTAGAATCTGGGGAGATGTCGATCGCAAGGATTCTGGTTTAATTAAACATCAAAGAAGAGCTTAAGGAATTCCTTAACTTGACGGATTTGGGAAGGACTAGGGTCCAAATGCTTGATTATGAAGGAGTACCTTTTCGTTGCAGGAAGTTCCATAAGTATGGGCACATTGTTAAGGATTGTAAATCCACTATGAAGGAATGCAGGAATAATCGGTCTATCTCAGATTTCAGAGCAGATGGGGGATCTCGGTCTCTGTGGGAGCAATCTCACCATCATCGGGGTCGACCTCATGGGGCACTACTCCATGTGAAATAGTAGCAACGTGGATAGTAGAAGCATAGGTATCGACAGTACAGGAGGGCGACTCATTGGCGTTAGTCCCAGCTGTGAGAGATGTGTCAGTCATAGAAGTCTGCTCGGAGGTTGTCCCACAATTTTTACTAGAAAACCTCTTGGGTATGCATCTTACTATTTCTCGATTAGTGAATGTTTTTTTTAAGATTTTATTTTTTCATTTATAGATGGTGGTCATTCCCCCCATAATATTCCTTCCACAATCCTTTCGGCTTTAATCCCTCCTCCCAAGCCCCCAAAATCATCTCTCTAGTATTTTCCCAAAGCTGCTTTCAGATCGGGCACCTCGTCTGGATCCCTAATTTCCCGGTCCCCCGAGGATTCTTCTTTCGAGGATTCTGAGGATTCAATCATTCGGTATCAACTCTATAAAAGAACAGTTTATGTTCCCAATTCAGACCACAAAGGACTGGGTCCAAATACGGAGATACAAAAAACAAAAAAGGGTCAAGGTAGAAAGTCTCATCTCTACAAGGCACAATCGCGAGCACTGGTCAACATTGCCTCTGGGCGACAAAAGTCAATTGTAGGTGCGCTTAGAGTAGCGAAAACCCCGGTAGGGGTTCCCCCATGAAAATTCTTACTTTCAATTGTAGGGGTTTGGCAAGTTCGCCAAAAAAATATTCACTAAAGAGGTTGGTGTTTTTAAACCAACCAGACTTTATTCTACTACAAGAAACCCTAGCAGACGAAGACACAACCACCAAACTTCTATCTACCCTCTTCATGGGATGGTCTTTTCTGGGACTGGATGCTAGAGGTAGGTTGGGTGGCTTGGCCATTGGATGGAGAGATAGAAGTATCAAACTTATAAACCCCAAGGAATTTGGCTCTGGTATAGAGGGAGATTTTTTGGCGGAAGGTATTGGAAAGGAGTTTAGAATAATTAATGTCTATGGATCTCACACAGATTAGAGCTCTTTCTAGAAAATTATTCTTAGTAAAAATCTATTAAAGAACGATTGTCTAATTCTTGGGGGAGATCTAAATTTCTCTTTGGGGGAGGCTGAAAGTTGGGATCCCTCAACCCACCCAGAAAACCAAGCAGGTTTTTTTAGTCACCTATTGGCCTCCAATGGACTCATTGATATAGCTCTTGTAAATTTGTTAGCCACTTGGTGGAATATGAGGGTCGGGGAGGCTCATATTGCAAAATGGTTGTATCATTTTTTGATCTTTGAACCCTTAACATTGCTTCCTTTCCAATTTCAACAATGGATTGGTAGTGGAGGCGAATCATATCATTCCCCAGTTTGGTTTGATATGGAAGGAGGCCCCAAAAAGCCAACATCCCCTTTTAAATTCAACTCCTCTTGGTTGAAAGATGAGAGTTTTCAGTAGTTGGTCAAGTCAAATTGGACTAACATAAGGGATACATAAGGAACTCCGACAGGTATTCAATTTGCATCCAACCTTAAAAGAATAAAAAATTTGGCTATCCCTTAGGAAAAAACAAAACAAAAAGCAGAGGAATGGGAAATCCAAAGTATTAAGGATCAGCTTAGGTTTATTCAAGAAGAATCAGAGATAAGGTTCATGACAGTTTTGGCTCACGACAATCTGAAAAGGCTTGAAGCCAAATGTAGATTACTGTTGGTGGAACAAGAGAAAACATGGAGACTAAAAAGAAGAGCTATCTAGCTCGAGGACGGAGATGAAAATACAAAAAAAATTCAAGCCTATGCAAAATGGAGGAAATTTGAAAACACCATATGGAGTTTAAAGGACTAGGAGGGAAGATCTATCACTTCTTTTGAAGGTCTAGCAAACTTGGGCAAAAACCACTTTCAGACCTTATTCAAAGCGGACAAGAGTGTAAATATTGCAGAAATTATAAAGGTGGCATTATACCTCCCAAGTTTTGTGAATTATCAGGGGAATCAAGATTTATTTGTCGAAGTCACAGAAGCGGAGGTTAAAGAAACACTACTTAGTTTCCAAAAGGATAAAATCCTTGGTCCAAATGGATGGACAATAGAATTCTTTAAGAGGTTTCTTGATCTAAATGGAACAAACCTACTAAAAGTTATTGAGGAATCTCGTATCAATGGCAGAATCCATGGACCCTTCAATACTGCATTCTTAGCACTCGTTCCTATGGTAAATAATCCTCAGTATTTTGATGACTTCAGGCCAATCTCTTTGTGCAATTGTATTTACAAAATTATTGCCAAAATCATAGCCCGTTGACTAAATCCTTTCCTATCGGAGACCGTTTCTAAAGAATAGTTCGGGTTTTTAGAAGGGCGTCAGATACACGAGACAATAGGGGTAACCCAAGAAGGTCTACATAGCTTAAAGACTGCAAGACCGAAGGGTAAAATCCTAAATATTGATCTCTCAAAAGCTTATGATAGAGTGAGTTGGGCTTATATCCGACTTCTTCTCACTCACCTCAGTTTTCAAGTGCCATTTATAAAATGGGTGATGGAATGCATTTCTTCGGTTTCCTATGCAGTCCTTATAAATGGGGAAACCTCACCCTTTTTCATCTTTGAAAGAGTTCTACGCCAAGGATGTCCTTTTTCCCCACTACTTTTTCTCCTAGTGGCCGAAGGACTGAGTAAAGCTATAGACTCAGCAGCTAGGGCAGAAAATTTCCAAGGAATTCAAACTGCTCCAGGAATGAGGATCACTCATCTCTTATTCGTGGATGATGTCCTCATTTTTTTCAATGGGTGAATTGGAGATGCAGAAAATCTAGATGACATTTTATCTTTGTTTCGACTAGCCATGGGGATGATAATAAATGCCCTAAAATCAACCATCATTACCTCTTAAATGGATGGAGAGGAAATGGGAGTATATCAGAGGTTTTTTCCCTTCACTTTTCAAGATATTTCAGAAGGGATAAAATATTTGGGTTTTTAGTTAAAACTGAACAATTATAGGAAATAAGATTGGAAATGGCTGATAGCAAAAATAGAGAAAACACTAAATGGTTGGAGCTTTAGATGGTTATCTAGAGAAGGAAGACTCACTCTGACCAAATCTGTTCTGGAAGCCATACCAATTTATTGGATGTCGTTAGCATGGATTCACAAAGGGGTGCTAGAAAAAATCATAAGGATCTGTGCTCGGTTGATTTGGTATGGGTCTGGAGATAAGTACACACAACCATGGGCAAAGTGGGAAAGTATAGCATTGCCAAAAGTGCTGGGAGGATGGGGGCTCAAAAAAAAATTCATGTTTTCCAAGGCCCTTGCAGCAAAGGATTTTTGGTGACTTATCTGGGTTTCTAGTTTGTGGTCCCTTGTAGTCTCTCAAAAATATATCTCCCTAGTTTCAGTAGAAGAATGGATCAAAATCCTAAATAAATTTGTAACAAACTATTGGATTATCTAGAAAGCGATGATTTCCTCATTCTTAGTGGTCGGGGACAGTCTTTCTTGGCGGGTAGGAAAAGGAAATCATGTTCGTATTGGCGTTGATCCTTGGCTAGGATGTGGGAATTATCATATACTTCCAAAGGACCTAATTGACTAGCTTCACATGCAAGGTATTTTCTACCTCTCTCAACTAGTTGATCCTCATACAACAAATCTATGGAATCAAGGATGGAAAAGTGCTACCGTGCTAAGATTAAACGAGATATATGAAGATATGATGAGAAGATATATAATAAAACACAGAAGAGGACATATAAGATTCACAGATAGGGAAGATGAATTAGTTTGGCAAAAATATCCCATGGGTTCCTATACTCCAAAAGTCGGATATATAGCATTGAATATAGACCCTTTACAATACAATCCTAGATGGTGGTGGAAGGGTCTTTGGAGGATTAAATGCCCTCAAAAATCCAAAACCTATATGTGGGTAGCACTAAACAATCAAATCCCAACTTGGGACATCCTAAATAGGCGTTAGATAAAAGGTATGGGGAGATGCGCTCTTTGTAAAAATGCAAATGAATCCATTTTTCATTTACTCATCACATGTCCTTTCACCATGAAATTATGGAGAGAAACCTTTTTAAGCCTCGTGAAAAACTACATATGGAATGGAGATTCTTTGTAGATGGACTGGAAGAACTAGTCATGTGACCCAAGAAATAAGAAGATAAAAGCTTTACCTCTTATAATAAGTTGGGGAATCTGGCTAGCAAGGAATGCATAATTTTTTAAGGAAAAAGCATCTATTCCATAAATAATTGTAGCACAAAGCCTATCAATCCTGTCTCATTTTCCCCAATCCAAAGATGCACTAGCTTTACGGTTAAGACAACAAGAGGGCATAGATTCATCAAAACCTTGGTCTTATTTTGATGGAGCCTCTCAGAATTCAAACTGTGAAGGAGGAGTTGTTCTACATATTTCAGACAATCATTGCTTCCATTTAAAAATGGGCTTGGGAAAGGGGACAAACTACTATGCTGAATTAATGGCGATGAAGCTTTTACTTATTTTCACCAGAGAAAAAGAAATACAACAAATACAATTTTTTGGGGACTCTATGAATGTCATCAATTGGATGAGAAAACATCAAACTTATCACAATATTTTTCTTTGTCCTATTTTGGAGGAAATTTTTGGTTTGATGGATACTTTTGATACTTTGGTTATCTCTCATGTATACAGGGACATGAACATGGTAGCAGATTCATTGTCCAAAGAGGGACTGCAGCTCTCCTTGGGACAGTGGCACATAACAGAAACAAAAGGGGAAGACAAAAATGCTTTTTATCACCGGCCTTTTATAGAATACCAATGCCATTTGCAGGATTGAAGACAGTTTGGAAGACTAAATCCTTTTTTCAAAAAGTTTTGACTAGTGTCGTTTCTCTCTTAAATGGCCTCTACATGGACATTTCTCTCTTTTTTTTGCACAGTACTTCACTCAAAAAATTTTATCATCAGCATCACAGTGGATGAACATTATGAACAGATTTTGGACACCATCCGAGGGTAACCAGAAACCATAAAGGTTTAGATCGTTAGATTATCTTTGTATATAAAGGGCTCTTATTATGTAGAAAATACCTTTCCACCTTGTTCTGGGTGAGAATTTTTCAATTTTCAATAGTAGATATGACAATGTGGGCTCTAAACATCCAAATACTTTCTTGATCCGTACACACACTTTCGGTGTGTCGTGCTCCAGGAGCACCTACAAAATGTAATTAAAGAAATAAAATTACATTTTTTTCCAAGGAAAAAAAATACATTAATAATATATTGAATACATTAATAAAGTATTAATACAGTAATAAAGTAGTAATAATACATTGGACCTAATGTATTTAGTAAAACATTATTAAAGTATTAATCTATTAAAAATACATTGTTACATTACTCTAATGTATAAATTAAAGTATCACTATATTAATAATGTAATGTATTAATTAATTAATACAACATTAAGTAATACATTTCTAAAGTATTAATACTCCATAAAGTAATACATTATTAATATATTAATACCTTAATAAATACATTATTAAAATAGTAATACATTATTAAAGTATTAATACATTAAAGATGATGACAAAGATTATTAACGTCCACTAAGAATGAAATGGTCTATCGAACCTTAAGAGGGTAAGTGATTACTTGTGATTCTTTGTAATTTTGTTTCTATGATCGAAAAGCATTAAGAGAAGCATTCCAAGATCACCATAGTTTTCTTGAGTTAAGAAGTTACGAAAGTTGGTAGTGTGACAAATATTTTGAAAATTAGATCTAATCTGGGTATAGGTTAGACAATCTAAGAGAAAGTGATTTTCATATTCAACCTTCTTAGTGTCACAGAGGTGATACACTCTTTCATCCCAGGGTGTTTTAGGAATCAACCAATGCCTAGTTTTACTATGGAGCCCGTGAGAATTTGTTCTTATCTTAGCAATGCTTATTTTTTTCTTTACACTTGTTAAAACAAATACATAATTTTGATCTTCTAGATTAGGGTTGATTGCATCCTTATAATACCTTAATTTTCTTTTTTCCTCCAACTCTTTATCACACCACATTTTCTCCTTAAATTTTGATTTGATGATATTTTTAATAGTATATTTATTCTGCAAAATGGTGTCTTCCATGATTCCCCAATAGTTTAGCCAAGACCGGGCTTTATGCCATCCTCGCTTGAGTCTATGGTGGTTACGACTCGATTTTGAAGCAATTTTAGGAAGTATATTTCCTTCCATGTTGTTTAACTTGTTCCTATACATTAGCTATCTAGTCGTAGCCATTCTCTCAATGGGGGAGAGGCTTATTTCTAAGAGGAGGATGGGATAGGGTGTATTTCCTTTAATTTTGAGATTATAGTTTATAAAATTATTTTGTATTTGCTCTATATTTATCTAGGATTCACGAGAGATACTACAACCCCAAACTTCATGTCCATAAAGAATAGCAAGTGTAAAGAGAGTCTCAAAGAGGAGTTTCTTCTTGTCCCATATCCAAAGATCAGTTGATTTACAATTGTTTTCAAGCCCATAATAAGCTTTCCATCCCCCAATAATCCTTTTCTCGATGCTATAATTCCAGTTGAGCTTGTGGTGAATATAAATTCCAAGATATGTGTATGAAGTCACTTCCTCCAAGTTGTTCTTTTCATAAACGACGGTACCATAAGTGATCTTATTGGATTTAATAATCATGACTTTAGTCTTATCAGTATTAACGGTCATACCCATATTGGAGCAAACATATTTGAGGATTCTTAGTTGGTTTTCAAGATCATGGGGACTCCTTTCCATAAGAACGACATCATCATCATAAAGAAGAATATTGATGACTATACCAGTGAGAGTACGGCCGACACAACCTACATTTTCTAATCAATCTTCTAAATTGTCAATGTATCTGCCAAAAAGGGTAGGGGACAAGGGACAACCTTGTTTGACTCCAATATTGCAGTTAATCTCTTTCGACCAACCCTTAGTGTTTTTAAACTTAGCAATAATGTTCTCATACATCCTTATTGCAACAACCCTCAACTCGAGAGGAAATTTTATCTCTTCCAACCTATTCCAAAGGTTTTTCCTAGGAACCATGTCAAAAGCTTTTCCGAAGTCAACAAAACAACAAAAAATATTGGTTTTAGTATTATGGAGCTCCTTTGCAATGATCCAAAAGGTAACATGATGGTATACAGTTGAATGATATCTCCCAAACCTGACCTGACCTTTAGCTCTTTTACCATGACTTTCTATCCAAAGGCTAATCTTCTTTTCCAAAATAATTCCATAAAGCTTGGCTAAAATCGGGCTAATCATAATGGTCCTATAATTAGAGGGAATTTTTTTATCCTCATTTTTAAAAATAGAAACAATGAGTCTTTGTGTCGATGGTTTAGGGAAGCCCTACTTGAATGCTAAATTGAAGAGCTTGTGTATGTGAGGGATAAGGATAGGCCCTCCAATTTTAAAAATTTCAGCTTGGAAGCCTTCAATGTCCTTAGCTTTCCCATTTGCAAGCCGCTTAACCCCAAACTCTATGTCATCTAAAGAAAAAACTTAATCCTATGTAGGGAAAATAAGAATGGTGTCCATGGCATTAGGGAACTCGTAAATAATTTTAAGGTAGGAATTCTAGTCCCTTAAGGGAATCATATTAGTTTCTTTATTATTGCGGTTTAGAATTTGGCTCCAAAACTTCTTAGGGTCCAGCTTAGATGGTTGTGAAAGCTGCTCTTGCCTTTTATTGATATAGTACCTTTTTTTCCTTTTAATTAAGAATTTGTATGTATTGATCTTATCGAGTTTTAAGGACTCATTAAAAGCATCCCTAGTGGCTTTCCTAACAATTTTACATTCTTTATCATACCAAGGGTTGGTCATTCTATTATTCTTCTTATGGGACACCTCGAAAGAGAACTTGTTAATAGAAGTGGAAAGAGTAATTGTAAAATTATGATAGAGTTCTTCAATGCTGTCCTTATAAGTTAGGAGATGTAATTTACTATTTAAATCCTTTAAGAAAATGTTAACTTTACTTTTGTCAAAGTGCAATTGCTTTTGATTATCAAAATTCTCTTAAATGGCGCTCTTGTGCATGGCAAAGTTTAGAGTTTATGTTAAAGGTTTATGATCAAGGTCGGGTTCATGGTCATTTAAAAGGTCAAAAGTTGTTATTTGGTTGGAAACGAGGATATTAGATATCACATAATCTACGACACTAATACCTAGCCCATGAATACAAGTCATCTAGTTGGAGTTTGGCCACTTCTTTACTCCATTACAAATTACTAGGTCTTAAGAGCTGCAGAGCTTGACCAACTCAGTACTAAACAAATTCTCAATTATGTCTTCAGAGCTTCTTTTAAAGCTATTAGATAAAACAAGGTCCTCATCTAGCCATAAATGACCATGGTTGACCATGATCATGGTTTCTTATGGTCATGACTATGAATGGCATTAATACATTAATGTATATTGTAATGTAATAATTTAATTAATTAAT
>JASDQU010509624.1:77529-89769 GCA_032191745.1 Picea mariana
CGACATAGATCCAACTTTGATGATAGACAAATCCTGGACATCTTTTGGTTGTAATCATCTATCTGGCGACTCCATGAAGAACGAATTTAGTGGCGACTCTATTGAAGACTTGTGACAGATCCAGAAAAGATCATTAGAAGGGGATGAGTCTTACAGAGACAGATTTTTAGATTTGTTGATTATCTAGCTCAAGGATTTCAAGAAGTATTGTTCTTTATTTGTATCTAGACCATCTTTTGTTAAGCCTATTTTTCTGAATCTTCATGTTTTCAGAAATCTGAAATTGAAACAGAAAACCTAAAGGGTGACAAGCCTCCATTAGTTTCTGAAATTATAAACCTCATTTCTGAGTTTGACATTGTATATAACTCAGGGTAAGAAGTCTTACAAGTTTCCTTAGGAAAGGAATGTTCCTCTTTTTCCATCCTTCACAAACAGAGCAGAATATCTTTATTCCTATATCCATACCAGTCTGAATATTGAAGAGAGTGTCCTAAAAGACCCATTTGTGAAAGGTGAAGAAAATCTAATCCTGTTGTTAGGGTAGATTTGCAAAGATTGTTCTTTCCCTGATCCATCTGAGTTTAAATAAGACTCCACTGGGAAGGATCCAATTAACAAAAGATGAAGAGGCTGAACTTTAAATCCAGATATCAGTTTATCAGTCTACTTCATGAATTATTGTTGTTTTTTATTAACTCTTTCATGTTGTTCCCTTTACATGTAAAGAGAATCATTTTTTGTTTTGTATATTCAGAAGACTACCATCCTGCTTTCATTTATCCATCTTTAGAAGAAGGAGAGACCCTGCAACCCTATGTTATAGATGTTGATTTAATATCCTCATCACAACTTGCTCTTAAAAATGAGTCCTGTATTCCAATTCCTCTTTCATTTGATCACTCGTTTGACTTTGTCGAAATTGAGATTGATTCCGAGTATACTCAGACTTCAGTACCTGTTGTCATTACTGTTGAACCTTTTCATCAACATTTTATCCCTCAAGAGCAACCCACTTCCTTTCAAACCAAGATTAGGATGAAAATGTTTAGGCCTTTAAAACTACCCCATCTCCTTCATCCTTATCCTCTTGACTGTTATGAATATCTTCCCTGTTTTTCCAGAGAGGATCAAGTTTCAACTGAGAGGCACTTGGAATCCTTTGAGGATTTTGTTGAGCTATTTGAGATTGTTCATGAAGATGTGATCATGAGATTTTTCTCCAAGTCTTTGATCAGAGATGCTACTGCATGGTTTAAAGGTCTGAGAGCTGATTCTATTGGCTCTTGGATCAAGTTCTCTAAAGATTTCTTAAAGTATTGGGGTGAGTACAAATCACTAGATTCTTACCTTGCTGATTTTTATGCTTTGGAGAGAGAGCAGAGTGAAACTTTTCCTATTTTAAATCGAAGGTTTTACCGCATGTATCATGACATGCCTTTGGAAATCTGACCTACAGAGATAGTTTCCATGTTGTACTATGTTATGGCCCAACATTCAGATTTAGTTCTTCTTCTGCTAGAAAGGAAGTCTTCATCCCTAACTCGGTTGTTTGAAGACGCTCAAGAGGTGGAGGAGAACATCCGTGCATCCAAGTGGATTAGAATACAGGTTGACTCTGAAAATCTGTGAGCACATGAGCAAGCCGAATGTCAGTATACTTCATATTTTGGGCAGGGGAGTAATGAGGTTGAAGAAGATTTGGAACAACAACAAGCATGTGAGTTCATTTCAGATTCAGAATCAGATTTTTCAGTATTTGCAGAATACTCCAGAGACAGGTATGAGTCTGAAATTTGTGATCATTTTTTAAATCAAAATGAATCTTTGGTAACCAATGATTGCATTGGCAACTACATGTTCCTAGCTGATCACAATTCTTGTCATTTAAATATTGCTCTATCATCATTTTCTGAGTGCCTTTTTGAGGAAGAAGTTGCAATGACTAATGATCAAGATCTGAGCTCAAGAGAACTTGAAAGTAATCAACTTTCTAGCAGAGGAACAGTCATGACTGAGTGGGAGGCCGCTATAGATGTACAGTTGTTTCTTGAGGATCAACGTGTTTCTAATATCTGTTTTAAAGATCCAGTGGTAGTTTTCATTGAATCATACATTTCAAAGAACACAAAGATTTCAGACTTCTTAAACTTATCAATAGTTCCAGGTATATGTGATTTCTTGAATAAGTTGTTATCACTGTTGCTACATTTCAAACTTCATATGTTGATCAAAGATGAAGATGACATTATTTCAATTTTAAAGTTGCTTGGATGGCTGTTATGGAAGTCAACATTTACCTAACCTGATTGCAGATCTGGTTAGAGTAGACTAGTATCGGAAATAAGCTCGTTGCTCGAGCATTTCATTCTTCAATTTGCAGAAATAGCAGTCAGTTGTGCGAATAAAGACAACTCTTTAAAGGTGTTCAGAGAGTGGTTGTACTATTGACTCCATGCCCAATGGAAATGCAATTTCAAAGCTATGCAAATATTGTTTTCAGATTTTGGTTGAATAAGCAGAGCAGGCTACTGATTGCAAAGGCCACATGACTCCATAGCCCAACCGATAAGGTGACTGGAACTACTTGTTCTTGGAACCTCACTAGGAGGATTCCATCCCTGAGTAGGAGCCATATGTTATCTCCTAAAATAACACTGTCATTTTACCAATTTTTAGGTGATAGGAATAGGTCCGAAAATTCATTTCCAAATTTTTTTAGGTGTGTTAGAAGGTCTGCTATTTGGTTACAAACTTGGAAAAAACATCAATTTTGGTCTTGGCAATCAAATCTTTAAATATCAGGTTTCGGTGGTTAAGAGGGGCTAAAAAAATTCTCATTAACCACCGAAAGTCTTGGTTTTCGGTGGTTAAGAGACGAAAATAAAGGGCCTGTTAACCACCGAAAATGTTTCTATGCGCAAAAGGAAAAATCCCGTGCTTTTGCACGAGCCAGATGTCAAATGGGCATAATCATTAAGTTATAACCGCTGAAAGTTTATCTAGGTGGTGAGAATTAAGGCTCCGTAGAAATCCAGAATTCCATGCATGATTTTCAGATAACAGAATTGATTTGTCACATGGGCCTTCATTATCTCCAGTCACGAGAATACAGAATCATTATGACTTCATTTGATTTATGTTTCAATTTCATTAATATTCAATATTGAATCTGAGTCATTGTTATTGTCATGATCCCGTGATTTCCTCATGCAAACTCATACTCAGAAGCCATAATCCCATGATTTGTCAAGGTTGCCAAGTGGAATTCGAGTTCAATTGTTGGTTATTGAGCCATTTGTCATTCAATTTAAAGAAAAATCCGAGTCATTGAAATTCCCACACAAATTAATTCGCCACAGATCCGTTTTTGAAAGTTACAACTTTCGGTGGTTAAGAGGCCTAAATTTTGCCCCTCTTAACCACTAAAAGCCTGTAACTGCCAGAATCACCAAGTTTTTGCCCAGATCAGGATTTTTTGAGTTTGAATGGTATGAAACCTCTTCGAATGGGCATTTGTTGAATTATCAAGTCAAATCCAATGGCTATTTTTGAGGGATAAGGAAAAGAAGAGGTGTTTCAATCATATTCGGTATCTTTTTCAAAGACAGAAAATCAGGATTTTCGCACACTTCAGCAAATTCGAATTTTATCCTTGGAGGACCAAATCAAATAGCCTTGGAAGTCTAGGCTTCACTTCATCAACACTCTATCACTCTTGAATATCATTAGATATGGATTGACCTCATCTTGAGGGTCTCTTCCTAGTTTTTTGTAAATATTGTTTACTTTCTGTATTTAGAAAATTAGATCCAATAATTTAGGATCTGAAAACTGTATTGTAAAGCTATAAAGCTGAAGACAAAAGATGAACAAAGGGTTCAATTTTGGAGACTCTTTCAGACTCTGTACTCAAGCTTCTCATTTTCATATTAAATAATACAAGCTTCTTTTGCCATTACTTGTTCAAATTCCTATCTTCTTATCTAGTCTGTACTTGTACTTGAATGTTATATTCATGTTATTCACATTTGTCTAATGCCTGATAGCTATCATCCCGTCTTTGCATTGATGAGTTAGAATTGCAAGTATTGTTTACTTATTGTAATCGACCATTCATATATGTTTATTGTATGATTCTGCTGGTATAGTAAGGATTCTCCACACATCCACTTATTTACAAACTCTCTGAATAGTAGTAGTTGAAAGCCTTGTCAATCTAAGTGTTTATGCATGTCTTGAGTGAGTGAGGTTTGATTTAGTCATCTGACTTGATCCATTTGAGTGAATCATTGAGATATTAGTTAAGTTACCAGGCATCTCTGAGATACAACCTAAGAGATTTTCCTGGAGTGATAATAGGTTGATGGGAATTAAATGTCTCAGCAACATAATTTTGATTTGCTATGTTCTCTCTATTTGTTAGATACACCACTCATGTCCACTAAAATAATATTTCCATTTATATTGTTGGACTTCATTTGAGTGCATATATCTATTTTGGTTAATGGTGATATAGGAGAGAATTCTATGCTTTGTTGATGTTGGAGTGCCTCACTCAATGTTAACTCTAGAGCATTTATTTCTTGATAGTGTTGGAACCTTTTCTATTTGTGAAATTAAAGGGGAATAATCAAGTTGTTGTTGGAGTGTTGTATAAAACTTTGTTGTAAGTAGCATTGGTATTTTACTACTACAATTAAAAGGCAAGAACATGTCCATATTTCCATTTCTTTGTCTTCAGTCAACAAACCATTGAGGAAAGTGTTTATGTGGGTAAGAGTGCTTTTTGTGAACTTGTTGTCTAATTGAAAAACATACCCAATTGTGCCTCCATTTGATTGATGAGAATTCTAAGTGTTGGGTAGAGTACACAAAAGATAGAGTACAACCCATTTAATTGAAAGTCCATTTGAATGATTTAATTGGTGGATTAATGTTCATGTTTCCACATTGCCCAAAACATGTTTGAATGACAATAGACAGACTTGAGTTTTGTTTTGTAGGCACACTTGGAAAACTAGACCTGCGTAGCACTCTTGGGTCGTAGTATTTCTTGCATAGAGAATTGATTAGTAATTTCCTTTGCATTATACATATTTCAAACAAAACCATCCTTCCATCCCTCAAGGGGAGGAGAAAGAAGTTAATTTTACACTCAACATCTCATTTATTCTTACCATTTATAGTTGGTTGCACTATGAATAGAGGGAGAAAAAATATCTTGTATCCATCTAGAGTATGCAGGTCTTTGCAAAGATAACCAAACATTCAAGCCATGGAGCTATCCAACATACCATCCTCACACACCTCCTGAAGGATAATGAACATAGAGGATTATTGATTATTTTCACACAGGTTACACCCAAGAACATGTCTTACAACAATTTGAAGAATAGATATCCTTGTATAGGGAAAAGGAACAAAGGCCCAATAGCCTTTCTAAAGACATATATATGTACAATACTGAGATATAGACCAAAAGTTTTAATTTCACAAAGGTTTTGAGTTGGTGAAGCGAGTGGACTATAAATCCCTCATTTATGGATCATAAGGTATCAAAGTTGTTGAATCCTTGATTGTGACACAAATGCTAGAACATTGTAGACCTTAGTGTGGGTACATAAAACAAAGAGAGATTGGAAGAATTAAGGACCACCAATGCCCAACTTCAAGAAGAGAACCAATAATTGAATGAACGAAACCATATGTTCAACCAAATGATAAGAAAGATAGAGAAGAACCTTGAGACCTCCATCAAATTGTTTCCATTTATAAAGAAGTGATTTAATGAACACCAAGACTCCCTCACTGCAGTCATGGAATATTTAGACAAGCACACATTTTAGCATGGACACTTGGGAGAGAAGTTCATTTAGTTGGATTGTTGGTAGGAGGACAAGCTCACTCAGAGGATGACTCTACTAAAACAAGAGCTGGCAGAGGAGAAGGCCTTCACAAAGCTCTAAGAAACTATCTGTTGAGCACTCAACATAGCCTAAAAAGCCTATGTCAAATTTTCACTTTTTTGGGTACCACTTGATCTTTGCACTGTTTGGTCTAACTTCATTTTGAGAAATGTTTTGTCTTTGCTTATTACCATGACTCTCATCATATTTTCATGCTTGTTTGAACTTATGAAACCCCGTGACTTAAAAGGCCTTAACACCTGAATAAAGAATCAACAACCAAAACACTTCACCCAGTGTGCTCAAATTCGACATTGGAAGGAATTCAAATAAGGAAAAGAACCATTCAGGAAACCTCATTCGTCGAGCGTCGATATTCATCAACATCGGAAAAAGGAAGTTTTGTTTTGAATCAAGCCTTGCATAAGGATATCACCGATAGTCAATTCAGCTTCAGCATCGGTAAATGACGAGGGGAATAGACGTTGGCAAAGAAAGAAAGATATTGCCAATAGCCGATACCCGACGCGCTTATCGGAATCGGGGAAAACCTAAAAAGATTGGAAAGAACATTCTGACCACGCTAAAGGGTATTCCCGACCACCGATCCTCGATGCGTTTTCGACATTGGGACTTTTTCGAGGAAGCTAATTCGAAGAAATCACTTGATAGGTTTATCATCGATTGTCGACCTTGGATACGTTTTCGGCACCGGAAAGCTAAGGTTTGTTTTAGAATGAAGAGATTAAGAAAAGTCTCGACTCCGATTAATACACGTGAATTAAGTCACCAGTCTTCAATGCCACGTGTCTTTACTAGATTGGAGATCCATACGGTTAGTTTTACCCCGAGTCATTCTTGGTTCCCTAGGTTCGAGTCACACCTCTGAGTCAGGTTGGCCACAACAACATTGTATGGAAATATTGATCAGCATTAGAGCTTTTGCAGAAGGACATCAACGAAAAATTTCATAGCACATCCCCGATCCTCGATCTACCCACTGAGAGAGAGACACAATGGGACGTTTTAGTGTTAGATACGATTGGATTTTGAGCATTTAAGGGGATAATTAATACCAAATCTCGCATTAGTTTCTACCTCATGCGCCAATCAAAGCAACCATTTAAAATCATCGATAGACCACATCACCCCCGTGCCTCTGCTGTCAACCCACGAGGAATTTAAGTTGCAGAGATTCGGTAGAAGATTTGTTTAAATTTCACTCATCACCCGAATTGAATGGCTGATGCGACACATTAAGTTCTTCCCTAGTTTAAATTCTCTTGAGTCGTTGTAAATGAACTCATTCTGCACACAAGGAAATTCAGATCATTCGAAGAATCAAGACGAGTAATTTGAAGACTACAGAGATCCTGTGAGTGTAAAAATAACCAGGTTTAGCAAGCTTTACAGGTATGTATCCAAGTTTGTAGATTTTACATGGTTACAGTTCATATATTGTTTATTTGGTCTTGTTCTTTACACAACCTCTAAAATTTTAATTTAAGTTGCAAGAATGATGTTGCCAAGAATGCCAACCACCAAACGATCGTCGAGGGCACCAAAGCTGAAAGAACTAGTGGTAGGCGAAATTTCCTCTTCAGGGGCCTCAAAACAATTAGAATACACTATGAGGCCAGAACCTATCATTAAGACATCGACGAAGAAGTTTTTCATCTAGCCTCCGGCCTTTGGAGATACAAAGGCAAGCACAAGGTCCAATATGGCACTCCCACATTGGGGATAACTCTTTAACAAGATCAGTCGGGAGGAATACCTGGAATATATACTACATAGTATCCAGATGTTAGAGCTCTCGATGACGAAGTGTTCCCGAACATTCGATGGCCATACTTGCATATGGTGGCAAGAATAACTCCTATTTTTCTCTGTATTGAAGTCTTGAAGTGGCTCATCGACCACACAGACACACATAAATGTTTGATCAACGATGATAATGGTGGGTGTGTCGGAGTGTTCTTACCGGTGGAATTTCAAAAGTATTACAAGATTAGAGATCCTGAGGAGCAACTAAACACATATTTTGTCGTGAAGTTCTACGAGCGCCATGAAACTAGCTGGGTGTTGGCCTCATGGTGGAGGGAGGAAAAGAAGTACACTAACCGGAGCACTGGATGGTATGGGATGACCAATTTAAGGGAGCCATACATCTATTTGATGGCTCTCATTTGTCGGTTATATGGAGAGAAGGACTGCTCTAGATTTTCAGAGGCATGGATGCCCTTGGCTTACACAGTGTCTATCTCCGAGAGAAGTTTCAACTGGGGGGCCATAATTTCAAAATAACTGAGCATCTATATACAACAGGCTCAGATGTTGAAGGAGGGAGAGACACCGGTTTTCTACATGGCTTCATATATTCTTGATGTCATGTGCAGCAAAAACATCTTCCCCAGCATGAATCTGAGTTGGCATGTCACAGAGCTCCCGGTCCACATCTATTTTAGCATGCTATGGGAGAAAAAGTATAAAAGGTCTAACTCCCTCATCTGTGACGAATTCATCACACAAATTTATTTCATTATTTTTAAGAAGGCATGCCCGAGACTATCGATTGCGACCAAGAAAATGATTTCCAAGGTAGGCCATTGGTACTTAGACAAGTGCGAAACCTACATCAGGGTGTTCGGGGCCACCAAAGCACCACATCTCTTACCAGTTCATGTCCCGAACCGGCTTGTAGTAGGAGAAATATGCTATCAAACCATATTGCAAGGCTACAACACCACCCTAGTCAAGGACAAGAAGCAGGTGTTCATTCCCTATGGTTTCCATGTAGGTTTCTACTTGGTTAAAGATACAACTCAAGCCAAAAAAGAAGGGTTGAGACAGCTCGAGTTCAAGTTCCAGACATGCCAATTCCACAAGCATGATCCAAAGGTCATGGTCTTGCAACATGCTTCACAAGTGTCATCCTACTGGTTGTATGCCCACGACAAATTTGAAGATGAAGTCTTCATGAAAAATGCTTAGGACTGGGACGAGGTGGTAGCAAGGATGGTCGACCCCAAAATGACTAGGTGCAGGGCCATGAGCCTATATGAAAAGGTGATGACCATAGATCAATCAGCTCAAGAGGCCCTTAGAGCCAGGGAAGAAATCAGAGTGGCATAAGCAACAGAGGCTCCTCTGGTGGCTCTGGTGCAGGATAGAGGATTCACTATGACACAAGATGCACGGGAAGGGGGAGTGCTCATGATAGAATAGGCACAACATGCAATTGATCAATTGCAAGATGACCCAAACCTCATAGGAATGATAGGGGGCCCTTCTGACAACCCATTTGAAAGTCAGGTAGGTCCAAGCGGCCCTGAGCTAATAGAAATTGATGAAATCATTGGGTTAGATAAACTTGAAGTTACAACACCATAGGTCAGATCACCGGGGGACATTTTATCTCAAACGGAGTTAGTAAGAACATCAGAGATATCAATTGCACCAAACCCCCTCCATGAATTGATAAACATCTATGATGATGAAGAAAGTCTTTAGGTATCCTTGGTGGCTCATGGGCAGATCACAGAGGAAAAGGAGCCCAAGAAGGTATCTTCCCTAGCTCCCAACACTCAAATTCAGAGCCCTTCAAAGAATGACCAAGAGGTCGAAAGTGTCTTAGACATTGAACTACTCAATGTACTGGAAACTCAAAAGGATAGTTTGACGGACGAGCCAAGATCGGGAGAACAAAAGGAAGAAGCTCCACAACAGGAAATCGATGTCTCAATGATCGATTATCAAGTAAGTATTGAGCCTGCCCCCAATGCTTCAATTTCAATCGGTACTCAACCTCCCAATGAGAAACAAACAGAAGCTGGACCTTCAAAACATATGGAGGAGGTTCAAGAACCTAGTCTTGAACAAATATACACCATCGGGAACCTGGGAAATATGCTCACCTGGGGAGATCAACAAATTCACGAACCCGTGGATGAAGTTGTTGACATACATGTTATCTTCTATGACTAGAAAATTAAAGCTATTGTGAAGAGAACCACCAAGAAGAGGAGGATCACCTTACATCAATCCATCCTCATCACCACGGAGGAAAAACTAATCAACACAGAGCATGCCAAGACATCAGAACTTATTGGCGCAAGGATGGAAATCACATATGCCACCATGGAAAAAGAAAAAAGGGATGAGGAGGAGTTGGCTGTTGCTTTGAAGGAATTGGAACATCTACACCATTTGGAGAAATATTACCAGGACACCAAATAGGTCGCGGTGTTCCTAAGGAGCGAATTCCAAGAGGCCTACAGTAAATTCATAGATGAATGAGACCTATTCATTGAAAGGATAGTCGAGCTTCAATAAGACACCCTCATGGCACTAGTGACATGCAAGGATATGGAAAGGTAGTACAAGAAAGCACACCAAGCCGTGGAAAGGATCGACTATATCAGCATGGTTCAACAGGGTCAAGATGCCAAAGAGCACGACATCTGGGTGCTAAGGGAAAATAGCATCGACCACATAAGGAAATCGGACAAATATTGGGTAAAAATGGCTCAAGAACCTCACCAGGAAATCCAAGAGAAATGGGTCGAGTGAGAAAAGAGTTGGACCAGGATCAACCGAGCAATGAGAGACATTGGCCTCCCCGAATTCGGCACACCCGATGACTTTGTCGACTTGCGCGACATAGTCAAATCACATTCCGAACAAGACTCATCATGGGCTACAGAGGTAGAAAAGGTGGCGGACATGGTGCTTGAAAAAGTGCAGCGGTTCATGGAACACCCTATAAAATCTTTAACCATGTTGTAGCAGTTAAGTGCTAGAATAGTCAAGTATCGGTCACGTGCAGTAGAGATAAGAGAGATCCTTTCGGCCCCAATGGAACAACATAAATACTTGTATGCTAACACATGTGAGGATATCTTCGTCAAGTTGTCGGAGTATGAGAAGAGCCATCCACTCAAGTGAGATCATTTGATGACTCTTTGAAGACTGATAGAAGAAAGCGCCATGTGGAGACTTTTGTTTTACTTAGCTACACTTTAATAATTATTTTTAGTTAATAGTATGTTATAAATAGAAGGATTGGCCTATTAGCAAGGGTCGATAGTTTTTGCAAATACCCTCATTTTTTGGATTTGTGAGGAACTATTTCGGAGCTGCCTTAATTGAGAAGTCATGTTTAGGACCAGAGACAAGTTTTTGTTTTTCATCAAAAGTGTGTATGATTGGATGTGAAGAAGAATTATTTATGATTTCATCTCATGAATGGATGTTGTAACGAGTAAGAGATTCTAAATCTGTTGATAAGTTATCTGATTCAATGTTTCTACAATTCTTGTCTTTAATGATGAAAAGTAAATCATTGTGTTAATATGTGATTGATGATTAGAGTTAAGGAAACTATTTTTCTTGCCATCGTTTATTGCATGTATGTTTTCTTCTGATAAATTGTATCTCAGTCAATAATTGGAACACCAATAGGTTAATGTATTGTTATTAGGCATGTGGTAGAGAATCATTGTTTGCATGCTAGAGTGAAAGGGTTATCCCAAGCTCAACCTTCTCCAGTAGTTAAGTTTTCCCACCTTGTTACCCAGTTGGTTTATACCGGCTCTTCTCTTGTATCGGTCCCACCTATAAGAGAAAATACAAAACAAAGAACATTTGAATTGAAGGAGAAGCTTTCACTAGAAAACGTAAAGCCCATCGATTATTTGGCCGGATTGCAAGATCTGGAGAACCATCCCATTATTAAACACTACAGAGTCTAATTGGGCCTTGGTGGCGGGTTTGGTTCCTGCTGTTGATTTAAATGGATTTAGGACCCCTCAACACTATCCAAGAGCACTGTGAAGCATATCCATTCTCCATTTCCACTATCAAAGCCAACACCATGATTAAGACCACTTTGGTAAGATCACCTTTTGAATATTTTTCTCAAAGAGAACTCGAGTGATTTTTAAAGGATACCAAAGGAATTGGTTCCCAACCGTTAAGGAAAATGGGCTATGATGGACAAGGGCCAGGCATCCTAAGCCCCATTTTAACTTCACTGAGGGCCAAGCATGAAGGCTTGATGGAAAAAAAGAAAATTCCATGAACAACAACACTGCATTTGTGAAAGTAAAGGACATGTTAGAATTGGCTTGCTCATCAGAAGGAAGAGTAGCAACAAATGAAGGTGGAAACCCAATACCAACTCAATGTTCTTATGGTTGATTTCAAAAGGGAAGTCATGATAAGAGCTCAAATAATCAGCCTGCACCAACTCTTAGAAGAAGCAACAAGCCAACCAGTGGGGGAAACAAGAAGAAGAGAAAGAAGTTTAGATCAAATAGGGCATCCCTTT
>JASDQU010509626.1:54283-76553 GCA_032191745.1 Picea mariana
TATGACCGACCACATTCACGAATGGCATCGGCGACGTAGTTTATGCAAAGCAGAAACCATTAAGAAACAATGTCTTGATTGGTTTCTCAGATCACTTGTCTCCCTCCTTTCCAAAGATGTGGCTTCCACCTTCCCCCAGTCTGAAGAAGAAGCCATCAACAAAGCTCAACAATACAACCTCATCTATGCACAGTCAGGATACTTATATATGGTACTACCTGACGCCCCGAGACCCGTACCATTTGGCTAGGACAAACCTGGGATGTCCCACTCAGCGGATGGATTGATTGGTACCATGACACATCACAATGCGTACATCCAACCTCAACCTATGTACGATACACCCCAATATCCACCGATATATGGGGGAACCCCTAGTTAGCCTCCCCCCCCCTTATTAGCCTCCATACTCTACTGTGCCCCCTCCACCCATGAGTGGACCTGCATCAACACCCATGATGTACCCGACTGTTCAACCCAGTTTTGGTACCCCCTTTACCTTAGCTTACACCCTAAGCACTAGTGAAAGAATCACACCTTCCTATGTACCATACAAATCATTGCCACAGAATAATCTGTACTTTCCATTTCCTAGTCCTATACAACCCATGGCTCCACCACAAGGACAACCACATGATGGGGTTAACTTTGTTCAACCCTCTCCCATTCAACAATTTCAAAACTTTGAACAACTGAATATGGAAAATCCAGCCCATCAGTCGAATAATTCCAAGAAGAAAGGAAAAAACTGAAACAATAATAATCTAGGACTAGGGGAAAATAACCCCCAACAAAACCAACCTGCTCGGGGCAACCATAATCAAGGGAACCAAAACTCCCAAGGGGGAAATCACAACAAACACCTAGGAAAGAATAAAAATAACCTCCAGACAAACTTCCCTTGCACCCTTTGCGGTGAATATGGCCATTATACTCACCATTGCCCCCAAATTTCCAACTTTAAACAGATGAAATAATCTTCAAATGGACCTCGTCACCTAGCACCACCTGCCCCTCAGCAGGCCCCACAACAGTATGCGCAACAACCACCCCCGTTAGTGTTGCAAAAACCTATTCCACTCCAAGGTGTGATGAACACCCAAAAGGAAATGCACCCTACCCCACCATAGATGGGACAATATCAAAACCCTAGCACTCCTACAGATCACACTATCCTCCTCACTAGTGAAGAGGAAATTCTTCTACAAATGCACAGTCGTCAATACAACGCACCCCCTAAATCTAATCCCACCACCTTGGAAGTAGTTCCAATCATAGCTGGACCACCTTTGATGATTCCACGCCCTAACACTGAACCACCCCTTCACATTCCTCATATCCCATTACGACGGAATGTCAACAACCCTCAAGCTAGGGCAAGACACAATTACATTTTGGTCGATGACTTGGCGTAATCCCCTACCACCATGTCAGTCTTGGAAGTCCTTCAAACCTGTCCCACTCAACGAAAGTCACTACTTTCCTCCCTGGGGGTAGTTGACCCTGCTGATACTAGACTCATCACATTTGATCTAGATTGTGGGGAACCTCGTCTCCCCGCTTTGGTAGCTTTCCAGATACCAGTCAAAATCCAGAACATCACAGTTCAACACTGTATCATTGATGAAGGTGCATCCACATGCATCATGTCCAAAACTGTATGGTAGAAATTTGACTCTCCTAAGCTAATACCATCCGCCATCAATTTGAGAGCTTATTATGGACGACCATCCTCTCTTGAAGGGCTCTTTCAAAATGTCCCTGTTGAACTCGGGGGAAAAACCATCCTTATCGACATTGAAGTTATCGACGTCCTTCTCGATTACAATATCTTGTTTAGATGTAGCTACATGTATGCTATGAAGGCAGTAACCTCTTCTGTGTTCTGAATGACGATGTTCCCCCATAATGGGAATATCATCACCATCGATCAGGTATCACATTACGAGCCTAAACCTTCCTTCAACATCGATAACATCCTACCTTTTTTCCACACTAATTTCGATGCCTACCCACTCATCGAGATGGGCCCCAAAATTTTCAAAGACCCATCATTTCTAGGGACATACCACGGGGCACCCCCACTCATACACTCCTCAACTCAAGTATGTGTCATCTCTTCCAATGGAACTGAAACTGGCAATACCATTCCTCACACCGAGGCTTCTTCATTGCTTGATGTCCCACTAGTCGCATAACTCCTACCTCAGGAATCCATGAAGAACCCTTCAACACCACTTGTTCTCGATTTCCCTCTCCCCCAGGGCCACATCCCAATTTGGGAGACATTCCCCCAAGCCATTACTCAAATCCCCTTCTTCTACCCCCCACCGGGCATACAATATTTCCAGGTAGCTGGAACACTTACTCTACCTAACATGGTGCTTTCCATATCATTTTGGAATCTTCACCCACCTGAGATGGTTCCTCAACCATCCCTCCCTCCCAAAACAGAGGGAATCCCAATGCAGATCCCAGTCCTCACTCCGACCGCACCACCCTCACCCCCACTCACTAGTGCCACCACTACAGCTGGGGGCAAAAGGAAGAAGAAATATCCCATCGCTCCACTTCCCCCCCGAGTTCAACTTCGTTGCACACTATGTGAGAAATAAGGACACCCCACCAATCGATGTCCCTCTCTCCCTGAGCTACGCAATTTAATTCAAATTCCTTGAGCGACCACACCGCTCGTCGCTTCACCCAACACACCTAGTACTACCACCACATCCCTGACTACATGTAACACAGGGTTGAAAACCAAATTTGCTTGTACCATCTGTTCAAAGTATCTCCATTACACCCACCATTGCCTTGTGCTACCTCAATTTCGACAAACGGTAACGACAATACGCCAAATCTTTCAGCAAGACTCCACTCCATCCGCATCGTCCTATACTCCTATCAATGACATCCACTATGTCACGACCTCAGTCAATGAACAGATGATATTCCCTTGCTCTCTCTGTCAATCACTTAACCATTTCACATACCATTGTCCTACGATCATTGAATATAGGTGTCGCCAAATGACCCTTATTCAAAATCCTACACCTCCCCCACCGCAAGAGGTACCAGTGATTACCCATACTCCATCCCTTGATGTCATTCATATTATCTCTCCTGATCCTGAGGCACTTCCCACTCCTCTATGGTTCATGGATAACCTATATGAATATTTACCCCCAAATCCCCCCAATTCTCCAGTCCATTTCCCCATAGAAATATTATGCCCGACTACAATTTTTAACCCACAATAACTTGATATCTGGTTTATGTCAAGCAAACCATCACAACCTCCTTACACCACCCCCTCTACATCTTCACCACCAGAATACAACCACATGGTGACAATTACCAATGTTACTCCCCTGGATCCTCTATATTCTTGCCAGTTCCATTGCGACGAAGACATCCTCGAGGAATTAACTACCCCCGATTGCCCATGAAATGCGCTCCATCACAGAGCACTCTTTCTCTCAGAGGAAGCCTTTGAGCCCCCTAGCCAAGACTCCATCTACACAATCAAAACCAAATATTTTATCCCATTAGGGCATATAGATTGGTTCAATAACCCTATCCCCGCCCCCGATGCTTTTGAAGAAAACAACATGGCAAACATTTTCCCCACTGTCAAGATTGAAGACATTTTTTACTGGTCATACACCGAGATGCCCGACCTCAATCCTTCTATTGTTGAACATTGTATAGACACATGGCCTGATATCACACCCATGCGACAAAAGCAACGCCCACTGCACCCATCCAAAGCAACAACCATCAAAGCCGAAATTGACAAATTACGTGCTGCAGGGTTCATATACCCCATTGCATTTACATCATGGGTCTCCAACTTATTGTGGGTGGGAAATCCCTCCTATGGACTAGAATTAAGGGTTTTATCATGCATGCAGAAATGACCTAAAGTCTCCTACTTTCTACCAACATCCCAATCATAAAACCCATTATTCATATGCAAATTCAAGGTTAAAGAGATCCAGTTACTATACCTCAGTTTCCGTGTTAGATGTCAATCCCTTTAACGCTTGGTCACTCCTTGACTGCAACTCTCCTCCCAACGCTGACTTGCATTCAGAAAAGACAAACAAAGAAATACACATGCATATGATATATAAACTAATGGGTTAGATATTCTATCAAAATATAATCAAATTTAAATATTGACAATCTCATATGGCGGGACGGGAAAAGTATTTCTTTTATTAATCTCACAAGAGTAACCTTACAATAGTGAGATCGACCACTGCTCCTCGAATCTGGTCCTGGGCTCCTCTTCAACTATGCTCCAACTGCTTTTGTATATGCTTCTCTTCACACAATAGTTGTAAAAGGTTGGGGCAAGGGGAATACTAAATCGGGTATAGTTTCTTTGCTATGATTTTCCTCCTTTCAAATGGGACCCCTACCCCTTCTTTTATAGGCTAGAAAGGGCTAGGTATTTGGTCGAGTGACTGACTATGGACGGTTAGTCGTTTTAGTTAACTTGCCCAAAAATGTGTGTTCCATCTGCAAATTTCCATTTTTTCTTGCTTTTTAGGTATACGCGCGCTGTAGTGGGCTAGCCAGTGTACACACGCATGTAGTAGTGGAGCAGGGCATGTATGCCTTCAAAAAGAGTGTTTTTTAAGAAGCTATTTAGTAGTCGCTTGTCAAAGAAGTAAAATGAGATGGCCTGATGCCCAATAAGCATGTATGGTGCAATTTAGGATTATAACAGATGCCCCCTAATGTGTGAGGTCAGAAGAGCATCTGATGGCCAAAATACATTATCAATCTTCACCAACATACCAAACAAGTGAGCCCAGGGACCTGAATTCGGGAGGTGCCATCTGCAAAATAAAAATTGTCTCACCGAGGCGGGCATACCCATGCTCAGAATGAAATAAAATCATGGCTACCAATCAAATACACTGTAGATCTATGTCATACAACTATATAAAGTGTAGCCGCGAGCAATACACAACGGATCGACATCTCGAAATAAAAAAGATATACACGTATAGTATCCATCTTCAAGAAGCGAATAAGGCCTAATGGCTAGAGATGAGGCCTTCAGAGCTCAAGCAACAAATTCAAAATCTTCACAACTCGGGTAGGAGTGTAATATGAGTGTACGACTTCACTACCCAGAGGTCTTCGATGGCTTGTCAGGAACGAACTAGAGGATTTTGATGATCAAGTTGAGGGCTTCATGGATTTTGAACAAAGACTTTATTGGGCTTTCGGGATGAACGAACATGAGGGTAAGAGACAATCTGCAGAGGGGGCCGACTCAATCTTGGTAATAACTTTCCTTGGACAATATCATGACATAAGATGAGACTCAGGCAACATGATATTTTGACATAAGTTCACGATGCAGGAGGCACCGCAAACTCTCCATATGTTTGGAAGAATAACCAAATGGAGGAGGACACAACTCTATGTAGCAAGAAAAACTTCCTAAGGTCATGTTAAATCCCAAGGCCTTACGAACAAATGAAAGGATGTGCTTTGTCCAAGGGCGACTCATTGTGCTGCCAATAAAAAGAAAGTACTTTTCCCTTCCTCTTTTTGGGGTATATTTGATTTTTTTGTCTTTTTCAATAATTTTGGAAAGATTGAAAAAGAATAAAAGAATGCTATGTTACAAAGGAGGATCGAGTGTCATAGACATAATAGTTCCAAGAACATAGAACACATGGATGCTCAGGGAAAAGGGACATATGCAAGAAAATGACACTCGGGAAAAATCCTCCATGGGCCAAAGGTGTCAAGACGCAAAGGCAAAGATCTATAGGGCTTGCGTATAAGGCATGCTTCAGATGGTTCAGTTGAGAGCAACATGGAGCTGACATTAAGGAAAAGACATGTGTATGCAAACGCGATTAATAAGACACACAATGGTAACGTCCTTCGATGTAATTTTAACGAGCCCAGAGAAGGTACGCTCGACGGTTTTTCATATTTAGAGAGTCTGAAAAAGCGTAAAAGGAGACTCCGTTGGGGTACCTTTTTCCAATATAGTCTATTCGGCTCGAAAAAGGGGTAAACTAGCACCGACCAGATGTCTATTCAAAACCATTTTAACGAGTGTGATAAAGACAAGATCACTCGACAATTTTTTCATTTTTAAGGAGTCTGAAAAAAGATTAACTATGGACTCCATCAGGAATGTTCTTCTGGACCAATTTAATGTGTGTGAAAGAATAAGGTCACTCGACAATATTTTCAATTTTAGGGAGTCTGAAAAGAGCTTAACTATGGACTCCATGGAGGTTCCTTTTTCGTAAATTTAGTCCCTCAGGTCCGTAAAAGGGTTAAAATTATACCTGAGAATACTCTTCTAGGGAATTGAGACTCCTAGAGTATACCTTTGTTTGTACGGTTGACTGTCCGGACCAAAAAAGGGGTAAAATATTGCCAGACAGACGTGACTTCAAATTTTAGTTTAGCGAGCATGAAGGTCAACAAGATTGCTTGACAATCTTTTCATTTTTAGAGGGTCTGAAAAGGGCATAAAAGAAGACCTGTTATGTTCTGGGAGTCCCGAGGGTGAGGTCAAGAGTGATAATGCGTCATGAAAAATGAGGCTCAAACTCGTAATTAGGATAAAATAATAAGGACTCCCGATCCTATGGTCATTAGTGACAGCATGGACACCAAAATGCAACCAGGATCTACCTAGGGCATCCATGTTAAGGTAGGTTCTACCATTAAAATATGACACTTCTAGAGCATAAATGATGGTTTCGTGTCACAAATCAGTGGGTTTGATCCTATGGTGTAGTGATAAAGACAACAAGATGCAGGAAGTAGAGGTGGAATCCTAACTTAAATGCAACAGGTTGGAAAAAAAATGACTTTTTACCAAAGGACCTTTTTTTTAAAAAGACCCAAATCTCCAAAAAGTTTCCCAAAACCCAAAGTAACAATTATCGTAACAATCCATAGAAAACTCCATAACCATAATAAATGATTTTCAATTTAGAAAAAATGACAAAAAGTGTCCAAAAATTGACAAAAAGTGGCCAAAACGTCTATAAATAGAAGCTAGCAGCTCATTATCACTATTGCAAATTGAGAAATTGACTAAAAGCCAAAAATACCCCTTTGTGAAAATAATTGATTCTGGGAGCTTCAGTGGACGAAACAAACTTCCTCTTGGACCAAGTAAGTACATACTAACCCCCCTTGCATTTCAATACGTCATTTAAGCATTTCTTTTTGTTTTTTCAGGGGGCGTTGACCTTTAAAAGGGTCAGTCCTACATATACGCGGGCTGTCTTAGGACAACACATGTGTGCACACGTGCAGAGGAAAGTTTGCACACATGCACACACAACTGTGTGCATTATATCCCATGTATACCTTCTAAGATAAGAAAAAATTAAAAATGCGAAGGCTAATACCCCCTGAATTTGTCAATTGCAGGATGTATGTCCACTGGAGAGAGAGAAAGCATGAGGACTTTGATGTTGCGATCTTAGATAACCCTGATGTGGTAGCGGCCCTATCCCAATGTGGCTTATTTAAGTTCTTCCAGAGTGCATTTATGCAGACACAACCTAGGCTGTTGAATTCCTTGATTGATTACTGGCACCCAGACACGAAGGCGTTCATGCTTGAGGGACAGTCATTGAATCCAACGACTGAAGATATCTACTTTTTGACTAGCCTTTCAAGGAGAGGGGAACCAATCAACCTTCACATGTTTCGTCCTAGGCCTCACAACATAGCAGAGTTGATTAACCTCCATTGCGAGGTAGGTACTGACATGGTGGGTACTCAGGTTCCGGTTCATAAGATCAACAACCTATCGCTGAAAGCGATAGTTCTACTCATTGGGTGGATTACCGGATCCACAACTTTACACCAGGCTTCCAGGGCACACATGAATTGTACAGTTCAATGCTTAAATGCAAAAATATTTCACTGGAGTACTACATTACTTTATTGCATGAAAAGGCAGTTGACAGAGTGTCGGATGCGGAGGCACATCAACTTTGGATTTGGCACTATCCTTTGTGCTTTCTTCTTTGAGAGGGTACCTAGTTTGAGTCTGAGGGAGATTGTTCGAGGGCATGTAGCCTCCTCTCCAGCAGTGAAAAGATGGGTGACGTTGTTTCCATGACAGGGGGGAGGGAGGACTATTGAGGCCTTTGACGATGGGTTTTTCGATTGGTGGTATCGATAGATTCCGACAATAGAGGACTATCCCTATGCCGTAATTGACTTTTCCAGGGACCCAGACAAGGAGAGATAGGTAAGTTTTCTTTTCAAAGTTTTTTTTTATAATTTTTATGTTGTTTTTATATATATCAATTTTTTGTATACCATAGTGATTGACATATATGCGTTTTTTGTGTGCAGATGTGGGACCGGTGCATCCAGCGAATTTTGCAAGGACTAGGCGACGTCCTCGACCAGAGGCCACACTAGCCGCAGCCGACGAACCAACAGCAGTAGGGGGGCCTCCAGCAGGTGAGGCTGAGAGAGTTTTGAGACGGGTAGAAAGAAACTTTACCTCGCTTACTCACACAGTCCCCATGGCAGAGATCAAGGATCTGCTGCCGTCCATGCAGTCTCATGTAGTGGGGGCACCACAGACGTGGGTCCGACTTTTTTGGAAATTGGAAAATGCCATTGATAATTATAACAGGGCCAACAGGCCCCGTCCTTAGTTAGGCTGGACAAATTATGTGCCGAGGGCACTACTTGTATATTTTTGAGGGCATAAGCCCCGTGACTTTCTACTCGATGTATTTTTAAGGCGCTTGTGCCCACCCATATACTCTGATATTTTTGATATTATATATGGATTTTTATGTCGTATGGATTAAATCTGCTTTACAAATGTATTTACATGTGCATGTGTGTGTCTTTCTTACATGTGTGCAAGATGCCAATCTAATATTTGATTAGATAGAGTATCTGTAACTTGATTTATACTCCTAGGAATATGAAAATATGTAATATAATCAAAGCGTCGTTCTAAGAGACGTACCCTAAGGAATCGTCAGTGTAGAGTAGGATCACGAACATGGTATACTCCATTTAACTAAGACACAACCAACTGAGCATCTATATAGACCTGGAGGTGAGAGATACCAAGTGACAAAGCATCATGAATTAACTCAATAACTGAGCTGTATTTGGCGACATTGTTTGTGGTGTCGCCTAAACATGTACTTCCTGAAGATAGCAACTGGCCCTGAGGTGTGAAAATCACCCAAGCTGTGGAGGCAAGCCTTCGAGTGTGCCGGATAGTGCCGTCCATGAATCCAATGAACACCTATGATTCACTTGACATCTGCCACAGTGAAGAAGATGACATAAAAAACGACACTTCCATAAAATCAAAAACCTAAAAAGTAATAGTACACAGACTATACATATATTACAAAAAATCACCCAAGGTGACCCACCTATGAGTAATACCTCTTGAGGTAGAGCCCATTTCTAGGCTCCAACAAAACATTTCCCTCAAATTCCACCAGACGATAAGCACTCTTCTGTAGTACTTATTTCATGATGAAAGGTCCGAACCACATGGGTTTGAACTTGCCTGCCCTCAGGGGGTCCTTATCTTGGTCATAGACCAGGACAAGGTCACCTTTAGAGAAAATCCGAGGACGAACGGACCGATCATACTAACACTTGAATTTTTTTTTGTGAGCCTCGTTAGACAAGGCCGCTTCATGACGTTGTTCATTGAGTTGTTCGAGGTGTAGTAACCGTTCTTCAAGTGGTGAAGTATCTGGCAATAATTGTACTGCCAAATTTAACGATGGGATCTGACATTCTATAGGCAAGACTGCTTCCAACCTGCAAATGAGTTGAAAAGGTGAGAAACCATATGCAATCTTAATAGACATTCGGTAAGCCCATAATGCTAAATATAACATCAAATGCCAATTTGACTTGGCCGAATTGATCGTTCGCTGTAGAATGGTTTTAATAGATTTATTTACAGCTTCCACCTAACCATTCTGTTGGGGGTAATAAGGTGATGAATGTTCCTGCCTCAACCCAAGATTTGATGTTAACTCGATCATCATTTTGTTCTGAAAGTGACTGCCATGGTCAGTGACAATCTCTCTCGAGACGCCGAACCTTGATATTATATGGTTGAACAAAAAGAGAGTTGTTGTCTCCCCGTCATCTTTGAATGTTGGCATAGCTTCGACTCACTTGGTGAAGTAGTCTACTTCTACGATGATATAGTGGTGCCCCCTTGCTGAAGGGGGGTTGCATGTAGTCTAATCAATACCCCATTTAGTGAAGGGACCAATGGTAATAATGGGAAACATAGGAGAAGGGTGTGCCCTCATATTTCAAGAGAAGATCTGACATGGGTGGCACTTCTTGACCGATTCACCACAATCTTTGATTAATGTCGGCCATAAGTAACCGGCTCGTAAAATATTTTGGGTTGTTGCCAACCTAGAAAAATGACCACCACATGCTCCAGTGTGGCAATCATTAAGCATGATTTCCGCTTCTTCATGAGTGAGACAACGATGAAGGATGCATTCGACACCTTGACGATACAGTGTGTCCTCGAGTATGAGATATTTCTTAGCATGATGGTGTATACAACGAATCTCATCACGAGAAGAAGAGGTGGGAAAATTCAAAGTCTGGAGATAGACAAGCACATCTCCATACCAGGGGTCAAAAGATGCGATCAAAAACATGTCTCCTTTGATAGGCGACTTGTCGGGTATAACATCACCTGATTCGACTGGAAGTTCCGATATGAGTTCTGCGAAGACCATCGATTTTTTTATTTTCACCGAAACGAATTCCAAGTTGAATTCCTAGAGGATAACTATCCATCTACTGATTTTTCCACCGATGACTCGTCGTGTCAATACGTATTGAAATGGATTCATGATGAAAATTATGGTAGTATTGCGAAACAAAATATAATGACTGAACCGTTGGACAACATGAACTGCTGCCAACGCAAGCTTTTCGATATGGGAATAATTGAGTTCCGGTCCAACTAGGCCTCGGCTCAGGTAATAAATCATGTATTCTGAGAGTAAATCATCCTCGTGAACTAAGACCATACCGATGGTCGAATCTACAATGACCAAGTATAATAGGAAATCTTTATTATAATTGGGTGACCGAAGCAGAGGGGTTGATATGAGGGTGCTTTTCAATGCTACGAAAGAGTGTTGAGTGGCTTCATCCCAATGAAAAGGAATGTCCTTCTTCAATAAACGCATAAAACCCTGCAGTCTCTGAAGCTGAGGTATGGTGAACGGGGGAGGCAATTGAACTATTGCCTCAACCTTGAGAGGATCAACCATGATCCCTGTTTTTGAAATGATGAAACCTAGCAGACGACCTGATGTGACACAAAAACTACACTTGTTTGGATTCAAGCGGATTTGGTAGTAGTGACACCATTCAAGGATAAGTCGGTGGTGTTCTGGATGATCAACTCTCTTACAAGATCGTGACGCTAAATCATCGAGATAAGCCTCAACTATATGTTTGAGGTTGTGGAAAGAAAAATACATGGCACGCGGTTTTGTGGAAAGAAAAAGACATCTTATGATAAGTGAATGTACCCCATGGACAGATGAAAGCGGTTTTGTGTTGGTCTTCGGGTTTGATTTGTATCTAATTGTATCCCAAAAAACCATCCATGAACGAAAAGGCCTCGCATCCTGCACATTCATCGACTATCTGGTCAATAAATAGCGTGGGGAAATTATCTTTGGGGCAGGCCTTGTTCAGATCATGGAAGTCCGTGCATACGTGAATCATACCCTGTTTTTGATTGACTGGCACGTGATTTGACACCCATTGAGTCAATTGGACGGGGTAGATGAAACCAACTTTAAGTAGTTTCTCTACTTCAGCCTTGATAGATGCTGCTTTCCTAGGATTGACCGGACGAAGCTTCTGCCGGATCGGCTTGACATCAGGATAAGTCATGATTTCATGTTCAACAATTCTTGGGTCTATGCCTGACATTTCTTCATAAGACTAGGCAAAGACGTCGTGAAATTCTTTAAATAAATATGTGTAGATTTGAATTTCCTCGGGGGAGTATTCCACTCTGACGAAGATATTCTCCATGATGCCAGGGGTTCTGGAGATGTCAATAGGTATTGTCTTAGCTATTGTGGCCATATTTCCTCCAGTGTAAACCACGTGTGTTTCCATTCATGGTCAGAGTGAATTCTCCTGCTTCAATTCATCTTAACTCTCAGAGAAAGTAGGATCTATTATGAAGATCATCCCAGGGTCTGTTCGGACTATTCATTGCCTCAATAATCGCTTTGTCTTAAGGCAAGACTATGTCTAAAGAATCTGTATCAGCAAGGGAACTTTGAGCCCAAATAGGCTCGAGCACCAGATCTAACTCTTGTGCTGGAGTCGGATCGGGGTTGGTAGAAGCTTGTTGAATGATCGAGTATGCAACTTCTGCCGCAGACAAAGGAATGGCCATGCCATGGTTCTTTGTCCCTTCCATCATAGCGGATGGGGAAGGAAGGGTCCACGGATCGTGAAAGTACGTCGTGTGAAATGAAGAGATTTGAAAAATTTCAACCCGAGGTTGGTCAGGGACGACCGTCATATAATGGGAATTGTCGGTCAGAGGCGGGTAATCAAAAGTACCCAACAATGATGGGCACAAACCAATCTCCACATTGACGATGCCAGGTTGGGGGTTATCAATCATCGGGACCGTGGAGACTCCCGATGAAGGGTCAAGACGAGAGAAGGATAACTGATCAATGGGCACAATCCGACCCTCATGAGGAAAAAACAAGAACCGAAACACTACCAGGACCACTAATTGCATAGGGTAGGTCCAAATCTTGCCTAGAAAAATATTGTAGTCGAGGGATGCATCGACCACTTCAACTTCAAGACACATGGTTTTTCCCCCTAACTACATGAGGAAAGAGGGGATGATCCCATATGGTCAAAAAGAATGATCGTCAAAAGTTGTAAGTATATTCGGTGACAGAGACAAAACAAGTTGGCCGATGGCCTTCAAACACACCAAAGACATCATGCATGTCGAGGCACCCTCATCCACCACTGTATGGAAAATATTCTAGGTAAATGGTTTCTTGGTATAAGCCACTACTATCTAGAAAGTGACATGGTAAGGAAGATGAAGTTTTAAGTTAGAGATATCAAGCATGATCGTTCCTAGATTACAAGTCTCGACAGAGCCTAAGGCAACTAACAGGGCCTTTCTTTGGGAAGGGAAACTCTGGAGGACTTCCAAAGCAGACTTCGCACAAGGGGTTTGTGATAAATCCTCCACCATAGAGTAGTTCTTGGCATCCCTTGTGTTTGGGTTGTAAGAATCTTTCTTGAACACACCTTTTGGGATGCGCGTCATTGTTTCTCCCAATGTCTTCTCAATCTAAAGATGAAGAGGTGGGTTTTCGGCTTCTTTACCCTTCTCAGAGGTGATTGGATTTCTGTAATCATGTGCTCTAGTCATTATATAGGCATCACCTTTCATCATATACACATTTGCAGATGAAGGATTACTTGAAGATGGAGGGGGTCCTTGAATTCCCCCTTCTGTGCTCGAGGAGGCTTGAGTTAGATTTTGCCCGTGTGGGAACGGGTTCGTTAACATGACAGGTTGTTGCTATCCCAATAACTTCTGGGCCTTCGCAAGCCGAGGGCATTGATGGGTAAGGTGGTCTTCCTTGGAAATATTACAAGGATACTTTGACTTTTTATTTTCAGTGTCGCCCCTGTCAGCATTATCAGTGGGTTTCTTATCCCCCTTAACCTTTTTTCGTTGTTTCTTCTTTCCATCAGGCTGCTGGGTGGCCTTTGGGTTTGTCGTTTACACACTATGTACATCCGAATTTTGGGCAGGGGGAACAACCAAACCAGTGGTTTGGTTGGCCGCTGTCTGCTGTATCGACAATTGTTGCAATTGATTTGACAATGGATCAATGGGCTTGGTTTGTGCTGAAGCAATAATGCCATCAGCATGTGGTCCATACCTTTGCCTAGTTTTGTCAAGGATTGACCTCGGTGCATCTGGAAAAATATCTTAGAGTAAACCATATTGAGTGTAAATTAGCTCTATCTGGTGCGCTCTCATTATTGCGTCTTCCTCGGAAAGCACTCCGGATGTTGCGACGTATTTAGATAATTGGGGTACCAAAGACTTAATGAACCACTCTAGCAGGAATGCTGGTGGGACTGGCACTTTGATTAAACTCTTCTGGCGTCTCCATTCTCGAATATGATCCGAGATATGGTCCACTTTTGTTTGCTCGAAATTGGCCAATAATTTGGTGCTAGTGTCATATCTTACAAGTAATTAGAAATGGTTTAGGAAATCCATTGCCAATTCATTGAAGGAAGAGTATCGTGAGCGGTCGAGCTCAATGTACCATTTTTCCATACTCCCTATGAGAGTGCGTTGAAACAATCACAACTGAATGGAGTCGTCTCTTAACGAGTTGGATGAGCACCATAGGTGGAAGGTAGTCACCTGATCACCAAGATCTTCATTAGGCTTGGCCTCAAACTTTGGAATGTCCAAAGGAAACTTGGTCGGCATGGGGGGCCAACTGGGATTGTGACAGATGGGGTCATTTAAGAGCCTTGTCAAATATGGAAAGTGCAGGGTTTCCAGAAACGGTAGTTTGGGTTGTGGATTGTAGCCGGGGAAAAATGATCCTAGGGTTTGACTGGCACCAGGTTTCCAGGAAAAGTTAGGTCGCTGGCCAGGGCTCTAGTAATAACCATGACTGTGACCAACGTATGGATTGGGCGCTTGTTGAGATATCATCTTCTAGTTCCCGTAATAAGACATAAAGGGCTGATCTTGCATCACATTCCAAGGATTTTGGGAGGGGTTGCCCCCTACCGATCCAAAGGGCATAGGTGTTGGGCCTTGACCGAGGTTCCACTGGGTATGGAAAGGGTTGCCCCCGATTGAAATCCCTAGCAAGGGGACTGGTCCCTGCCATGGATTCCAATATTCTTGTGAGGAAGGAACTCCTAAGTGTGCCTCTTGTGCAGGAATAGTACCCTGCACAGGATGTGGTTGTCCATAACCGGGGTTTCCCCCGACCGAAACGATAGCTGACGAGAAAGCGTTGTTACCAAACACACCGAACAAAGAGAAAGGTGTCGAACCAATCGACATATTATAAGGAGGGAGTGCTTGACTACCTGCTCCAAACAAGTTTATGTTAGGCCAGACAGAGTGTTGAGGAACACCACTGAGCGAGGGGGACAAAGGGGGTATATGACCCCGCTGTAAGGGAAAGTGATAAAGGGAGCGAAAGTTCCCCCAATATATCCTTGCAGAGGAGCATTGGAACTCCCTGCCCCTAGACCCAAAGTTTGTAGAGTGGAGGAGGAAAGTACAATACTCGTATCGAAGCTAGGCATCTCGTATGAGAAAGGAGAGCCTGTCGTGTTATGAGGAAACAGAGTAGTGATTGCTGCCATAGATGGAATCAGACCGCTGCTCGAGGTAGAAGAAGTCGAGACCATCGTGGCCCGAACCGACGACGGTTGGTTAAGAGGTGGAAAACCCCCAGTAGTGACAGTCGTGAAGGAAATATTAGTATTCCCTAAAGAAGTTGCAGTGTGTGCTTCAATTGTTGCTGGTGACACTACCAGGCGCTCGTAAGGTAGAACCTGTACGATGATGGGCACTGATAGATCAGTGATGGGAGGGTTGTAAGGACCAAGAGCCTCTTCTCCTAGGTCAGAAATGATTGGTTCCTCCAGAAACGAAGTTCTTCTTTCGAAGATGGGTTGGGCACAGTTTCCTGTAACTCGGTTGTCTCAAAAGACCCTTGCTGGTCTAATTTTCACCTTAGCGATGGTGGGGGGGGGTTTGAGGTCAAACGGTGGTAGGCCCAAAAGCCTTCACGACTGGTGGAACTCCTGATCCTCCACTGTGTGAAAAAATCAAAGACACACTAGGGAAATCTATAATTGTTTGAAAACCAACACACACTAAAAATTATCTATGAGATAAAACAATCGATCACTAACTAGTTGGAAGAACAGTTACAACAACCAACACTAGAGAAACTTACCAGTGCAAGTGCAACTCGAATATGGAAGCACCCTCTGGGTATACTCTGCAAAGAAACAAAATGACTTCTTCTTGACAAATTCAGTTTTTTTTTTTAAACCAACTTTTCAAACATTTTCTTTCTAAGATATTTTAACTGAAAAAATCAAAACAAGATTTTGCTTGACTACGAGCTACTTATTTTCCTAAGTCAATCAGCCGAGAACTTATGAAAACAATATTTTTCATATTGATTAATGCAAACAACCAATTCTTTAACCAAACCAAAAAGTAAAAAATTTCAACATGCTTCAAAATACTAGAATTGAAAAAATGGATTCCTTTTATTTCTTCTAAAGCAAGAAAAATGATAAAGTGAAGACAAAACCAACACCAAAAAGCACTTCTAGACCTATTGTGGATCGCAGGGAGTCACTTGACCAAAATCTCAAAAAAGGTTGATCTCAAAAAGACTCACAGATTTGTCTAAGACTCTACTACAGAAAATTCAAGAAATCTGTTTGATGAAAAGAAAAATATGCTATGGTCAAACCTAGGCTACCAAATGTGATCATAGAGACCAGGGCAGAGACCAAAAAGACCCTTGAAAATACTGTCTTATTATAGGTAAGAGGATGACTGCCTCTCTCTTTCAAAATATCTCCCCAACACAGATACGTGATTGTCACCACAACAACCAGTGTATATATGCATGCTGTATAAAGGCAGAGTGTGTATGCATGCATGAAAAACTACTGCAGGGCGCGTATAGCTCTGTAAATGATAAAAAAAGTGAAAAACACAATCCAACACATGTAGGGAGAACTGGTACTGAAAACCAGAGTCCCTTAGAGACAGGGAAAATAACTTTGGCAAAGAGAATGCAAGGAAACTTTTGATCAAACAAAGCTAATATGAGGCTATTTCTATGCTATAGACTGCAAGACATAGACTATGACCAAATCCAGGAAACCCCTAACAAGGATCATTCCTGACAGGGAAAGAGTATGACTACCTCAATTTTTTTTTTCTAGACTTAAGCACACAACTGACACTTCAACAACCCAACATATATACGCGGGCTGTATAAAGGTAGGGCGCATGTATACACGAGCAGGGATTCTGCAGGCCACATATACCTTTGTAAATTATCGGGATGAAAATTAAACACCCAAGCAATCATGCAGGGAGTACTGGTATGGAAAACCAGAATCCCTACAAGCTCAGACTCTTGCAAAAAACTTAGAAAAAAGGTAACAAACCAATTCTAAAATACCCAAAAATTATCCCCAGAAAACCCTAGAGATTCCCCAGTATGGTCACCAATTCTGTTGCAGGTGGGAAATCCCTCCTATGGACGAGCATTAAGGGTTTTATCATGCATGCAGAAATGACCTAAAGTCTCCTACTTTCTACCAACATCCCAATCATAAACCCCATTATTCATATGCAAATTCAAGGTTAAAGAGATCTAGTTACTGTACCTTAGTTTCCATGTTTGATGTCGATCCCTTTAACGCTTGGTCGCTCCTTGAATGCAACTCTCCTCCCAACGCCGACTTACATTCACAAAATACAAACAAAGAACTCCACATGCATATGATCTATAAACTAATGGGTTAGAGATTCTATCAAAATATAATCAAATTTAAATATTGACAATCTCATATGGCGGGATGGAAAAAGTACTTCTTTTATTAATCTCACAAGAGTAACCTTACAATAGTGAGATCATCCACTGCTCCTTGAATATGGTCCTGGGCTCCTCTTCAACTGTGCTCCAACTGCTTCTGTATATGCTTCTCTTCACACAATAGTTGTAAAAGGTTGGGGCAAGGGGAATATTAAATCGGGTATAGTTTCTTTGCTATGATTTTCCTCCTTTCAAATTGGACCCCTACCCCTTCTTTTATAGGCTAGAAAGGTCTAGATATTTGGTTGAGTGACTGACTATGGACGGTCAGTCAGTTTAGTTAACTTAGCCAAAAATGTGAGCTCCATCTACACCTTTCCACTTTTTCATGCTTTTTAGGTATACGCGGGCTGTAGTGGGTCAGCCAGCGCACACACACGTGTAGTAGTGGAGTAGGGTGCATATGACTTAAAACTAGTGTTTTTTAAGAAGCTATTCAGTAGTGGCTTGGAAAATAAGTCAAATGAGATGGAATGATGCTAGGTAAGCATGTCTGGTGCAATTTAGGGTTATAAAAAATGCCCCCTAATGTGTGAGGTCAAAAGAGCATCTGATGGCCGAAATACATTATCAATCTTCACCAACGTACCAAACAAGTGATCCCAAGGACCAGAATTCGGGAGGTGCCATCTGCAAAATAATAATTGTATCACCGAGGCGGGCATACCCATGCTCAGAATGAAATAAAATCATGGCTACCAATCAAATACACTGTAGATCAATGTCATATAACTATATAAAGTGTAGTTGCAAGCAATACACAACAGATCTACATCTCGAAATAAAAAAGATATACATGTATAGTATCCATATTCAAGAAGAGAATAAGGCCTAATGGCTAGATATGAGGCCTTCAAAGCTCGAGAAACAACTTCAAAATCTTCACAAATTAGGTAGGAGTGTAATATGAGTGTATGACTTCACTACCCAGAGGTCTTCGACGTCTTGTCAGGAATGGACTAGAGGATTTTGATGATCAGGTTGAGGGCTTCATGGATTTCGAACAAAGACTTGATTGGGATTTTGGGATGACCATGCATGAGGGTAAGAGACAGTCTGAAGAGGGGGTCGACTAAATCTTGGTAATAACTTCCCTTGGACAATAGCACAACATAATATGAGACTCAAGCAACATGATATTTTGACATAAGTTCACGATGCAGGAGGCACCACAAACTCTCCATATGTTTGGAAGAATAACCAAATAGAGGAGGACATAACTCTATGTAGAGAGAAAAACTTCCTAAGGTCATGTTAAATACCAAGGCTTGACGAACAAATAGAAGGATGTGCTTTGTCCAAGGGTGACTCATTGTGCTGCCAATAAAAAGAAAATACTTTTCCCTTCCTCTTTTTGGGGCATATTTGATTTTTTTTTCTTTTCAATAATTTTGGAAAGCTTGAAAAAGAATAAAAGAATGCTACGTTACAAAGGAGGATCGAGTGTCATGGACATACTAGTTCCAAGCACACAAAACACATGGATACTCAAGGCAAAGGGACATATGTGTTGGGCTCCAGATTTATAACATTTTCTTGCTGGTTCTTGAAGATATTGTTTACTCTCCTGAAGTCTTTTGTTTATAAAATGGCATTCTTTCTGTGCTATTCATATTCTGTTACACATATATGGGCCTTGGAGCACAACCGCTCAAAACACAAGATAATATGCCAATATGTGCTTCAATCATTGGACAAAAGCTTGCTCTGTATTCAATGGAGCTTGGCCCTGAATGGGTGAAGGAAAGGGTTTAAAAACAAAGATATAATGTGGATGCACTGTCACCTCTTGGTGCAAATGCTGTAAAGGGCAGACAAGGAGTAATTTATCTCTGGAACAAAGTTACCAACTGGTGCTTCTGATGATGTTGAAGTTGTTAAATGGTTTGCAAAAAGACATGGGGTTATTGCTATCCCCGGTGGTGCTAGTAGAGGACCAGGGTATGTTTGTGTTTTATTTGGGAATGCTTTCGGCAATATTATTCAAGATGTTCAACTTGTTAAGATCATCATTTACTTTAGTTTTTGGGGTTATTGGGGAATATGCAAAATGCCAAGATAAGTTTGAATCTGAACAAACTAAACAGAGTACTCTGCGATTTGAGGAGGAATCTCTACAGCTGAACCTTTCCTTGACAGAATAGTTGGCGCCCTCTGCCACTTCATAAATCCGTGCATGTGTAACGCAGGGGGGAAACCGTTTGTTTGAATCATTGAAACAACTGGCATCAAGCATTTAATTTCGTGCATAATGCAAGGAAGAAAATTGTGGCATGATTAACTGTGTAAAACATGTCTCATCCTCCGACAATATTCTTAAAACCGTTTTATAACTTCTTGGGCGAAAAGCCACGCATTGCCAGAGATCTAGAACGTTATGTAAAGAGATGCCATGCATTGCCAGAGAGCTGAAACGTCATATGAGATCTTCTATGCTCGAGAAAAGATGGAAAGGATGTAGAGAAATAGGGAGAGAGATCTGAAATGCGCTATGATAGAGAGATGATGGGGGGAATAGCTGATACAGAGAACACAACTTGGAGGAATGTAATCTTTTTGAGTAGATGAAATAGAACCAGAACACATTTTCTTCTTTTAGTCTTCTGTCATTTTATTAATTCTGAAGCTTGTCTATAAGAATGGATTAATGGTTAATTATCAATGCAACTTGGATAGAAAGGGCCCCCTGCCCAGGATTGCAGTACATCTTCAGTTATAATAGAAAGATGGTTCTAGGCTCTTTTTCTCAGAATTGTGTTTAATTTCTAGCAGTTTAATTTCAGCCCTGTTCATGAGTTGTAATGGTTCAGTTCACTTGGCATAAGAGTAGCAGAAACCTAATTGTTTTCAACCATCAATGTGCAGTAGATCTTTTACATGCATATACAGAACAATATTGGTGAGTACAGAGTAGTGCAAAATGAGTGCAAGTCAGTACAGAGTAGTGCCGAACAAAGTAGAGTACACTAGCTTCTTTCTGCAAGTTTCTTTTAGCAGTTCAGAGATTAGTTTGGCATCCTTTAAACCCCCTCTTCAGCCCTGCATTTCCTGTGCTGGTTCCTCTAAGTCTACCTTCCCGGGTTGAAAATTAAATGTTGATTTACATGGTATATCTGCAGCTCGACATTTTGGCGCCATTGCTAGGGAGGTACTAAAAAGGATTGGAGAGTGGGCTCCGAAGTTTTGCCAAGTAGATTTGATTTCTGAAAGTAGAAGTAAAGAGTGCTATCAAATTCATTAGTGTGCAAGAGGTTCATTTCAGCAGTGGTAGATTACATTCAACAACAAAGAGGTTTTCATTTTAGTAGATTTTATTCAATAGCAGCAGAGTGCCTTTCTTTTCAGCAGATGCCATTTCCTTTCAACAGAGTTTTGTTGCTTTCAGTTTACATAGAGAAAGTGTGTTTTCATTCTCAGTAGAAGGATATTTCATTTGGAAAGTATGCAGATTTCGTTTCAAGCAAGTGTGAGTTTGCAAACTAGTTTTTAGAATTGGTTATTTGGTGTGACTTGCAAAGCTTTTTAGCAAACCCCCTACAACAAAAGAAAAAAATCACAAATATTGACTAATGGATTCAAGATTGAATGAATGGAAGAAGAGATTGTTGCAGGAGCTTTCATGCATCTTGCAGGAATTTGAAGAGATCTCTGTAGCTCAAGAGATGGAGGAGGAAACAGTTGATTCAGTGGTTCTGTGTGAACACCTTTGCCAGCCTATAGAAAACAACGAGCAATTAGAAACTCCAGCAGCAACAAAACCTGGTATGCATAATCATATTGAACATTGGGTTCAATCTATTCTACAGCCTTCAGATGCTCTTCTTCTTCAGCAAATCTTGGAAATCAAGCAACCGATGTTGCTTGCTCAGCATGCCTTGGTAATTATACATCTATATATTCAATCAAAGGGCATGAATTCATTATTGATTCTACTAAGACGGTGGCTACATTGGTTATTTGCCTATACTTAAAGAAATGTCTCTTTTTCTTTAGGTAGGTAGGTAGGATAGTGAATAAAAGATAGCACCTTTGAATAGTTTATGTTTTCTGCAAATAAAAAGGACATCAACAACATTTATTCACATAGGTATACCTGCACAAAAAGGAAGTATTCGGATGAAGACTTTGCAGTTTTGGTACTCATGGACAGTTTCATTAGTTTGCAGTTCTGAAGAACAACCTATTCTTCTGTTTTCTATAAACATCTAGCACAGAGGATAGCCCATCAGACTCATAACAGCATAAGCTTTGAAGCAAGACAAGAACAGAATTTGTGTTCTGCTACAGGCCTCTCATTCTGTCACAATACTTACATTATACAACAGAACCTGACAACACAGAGCTGAGCTCCATCTGGTTCTGAAAGGTAACAATACTCTAAGGTATGAATTCTTCTTTGAATTTATTTATATCATTAAATTTAAGGAAATTTTATTATGACTTATACTACTTGCTAAATCCATATCCTTCCACCTTTCAAAGCATCATCATCCAGTCATATCCATTTTCCTTTCCCTCTGTTTGCC
>JASDQU010509626.1:82252-97385 GCA_032191745.1 Picea mariana
CTTTCCTTGACAGAATAGTTGGCACCCTCTGCCACTTCATAGATCCGTGCATGTGTAACGCAGAGGGGAAATCGTTTGTTTGAATCATTGAAACAGCTGGCATCAAGCATTTAAATTCGTGCATAACGCAAGGAAGAAAATCGTGGCATGATTAACTGTGTAAAACGTGTCTCATCCTCCGGCAATATTCTTAAAACCGTTTTATAACTTCTTGGGCGAAAAGCCACACATTGCCAGAGATCTGGAACATTATGTAAAGAGATGCCATGCATTGCCAGAGAGCGGAAACGTCATATGAGAGCTTCTATGCTCGAGAAAAGAGAAATGATGTAGAGAAATGGGGAGAGAGATCTGAAATGCGCTATGCTAGAGAGATGATGGGGGGAATAGCTGATACCGAGAACACAACTTGGAGGAATGTAATCTTTTTGAGTAGATAAAATAGAACCAGAACGCATTTTCTTCTTTTAGTCTTCTGTCTTTTTATTAATTCTGAAGCTTGTCTATGGATTAATGGTTAACTATCAATGCAACTTGGATAGGAAGGCCCCCCTGCCCAGGATTGCAGTGCATCTTCAGTTATAATAGAAAGATGGTTGTAGGTTCTTTTTTTTTCAGAAATTGTGTTTAATTTCTAGCAGTTTAATTTCAGTCCTGTTCATGAGTTGTAATGGTTCAGTTCACTTGGCATAAGAGTAGCAGAAACTTAATTATTTTCAACCATCGATTTCATCTTTCAGTTTTCATGTTCAAACTGCTTAACATTCAGGAACTAGCCAGGATGTCTCATGAGATAGAGAAGTTTCCCTTGATTACAGTAGAGGGTTTCGATTACAGTAGAGGGTTTATCTTTTACATGCATATACAGAACAATACCGGTTAGTACAAAGTAGTGCAAAACGAGTGCAAGTCAGTACAGAGTAGTGCCGAACAAAGTAGAGTACAATAGCTTCTTTCAGCCAGTTTATTTTAGCAGTTCAGAGATTAGTTTGGCATCCTTTAAACCCCCTCTTCAACCCTACATTTCCTGTGCTGGTTCCTCTAAGTATACCTTCCTGGGTTGACAATTAAATGTTGATTCATATGGTATATCTGCAGCTCGACAAGCTGTTGAATAGAGATCAGATCTGGATCGTTGATCTAACTCCATATCGGAGTTTCGCGAATCGTGACATGGAGAGGCAAAGAACCCATTGCAAAAAGAATGCCGAAATCGCAAAATTGCGATTCAATCGTAGCCATTGAGTCAAGATCACATCTGAACCATCGAATCACAAGACATGTGGCAAGTGGTCGAAATTTCGCTGATTTGGGGTCAATGGAGCACAGTGTCGAAAATCACGAAATGTGAAATCGCGAAAGCGCTTTTTGCAGAGGCGCTTGGTTATGACCATAGTCATGTTGGGGAAGGAGCTAGTGTAGAAAAGATCTGTATCGAAACTTCGGAAATCGTGGAATGAAGTGTCGAAACACTCAGCACAGGATTGTCGAAATGCTGAAACCCGATTTAAAGGCAATGTCAATAAAGTTCATCCAATGGAGCAGATAAATTGGAATATGATCGGAAGGTTACTGTTCTCCCTCAGAGTTAACTCCCTAGTTATGAATCTGTTAGAAAAACGGACTCATGATTGCAAATCAGTTAGCTTTTCAGTTGGCGTTTCAGTTGCTTGGAAAATTGTCTTCCTTTTTGCCGAAGGAGATGGGAAATTGAACCGCCGTAGGTGTGTATAAAAAAAGATGAGACAGACTGTGTGTGGTTGGTTGTTCTGTATGAGAAAAGATTAAAACTGTAAGAAAAAGAAAATGAGAGGATGTGCAGGATGATATTGAGCATATGTGCAGAGTGAGATGAAACGCAGAGCAGAATAACAGAACAAGTTGAAGAAGAGCAGAATGACAGAACAAGTTGATGCAGAGCAGACCTGCTAAACAGACAGAGGAAGAAATGAATTGCAGAACAGTTAGAAGATGACCAGATGTTCAAAACAAAGAAAGATTGGTAAGAATTGATGTATCTGTGTAATTGAATATTTATATGTTGATTTATGTTATAGGGAGGTTGGGAGGTGCTCGGGAGGACTGTTGTCCTCAGAGGTTCAAGTGGGAGCTTGAGCACAGGAAGTTGTAGCTTCCATCTGGTTGCAGCCAGAGAAACCAGGGTGGCAGGGTGGTGCAAGGGAGAACAAGTGTTATCTGTTATACAGGTTGGATCCTGTGTAACTGGAAGTTGGTGCTTCCATCCAGTTGGTGCTTCCTTCTAGTGGGTGCTAGAGAAACCAGGAAGTTGGTGCTTCCTTCTAGTGGGTGCTAGAGAAACCAGAGAGTTGGTGCTCTTAAACAAGTTGCAGCTTGTAAAATAGAGGTAGCAGCCTCACATTGAGTTGGTGCTCAATTAAAGATGATGTACAGAAATTAAAAGACTGCCTATCATTTCAAAGAAGAAGAGGTTTTCTCCCTTTATGGGTTTCCTCGTGAAAATCTGTCTCTGTGTATACCTTATGTGTGACTGATGCTTTTTACTTTTACTGTCCATATGTTGTATAATGTTAATGATCACTTGAGGAAAGATTAAGAATATTTTAATAGACTTATTATTGTTTAAGCTCAAAGACAACTGATTCACCCCCTCCTCTCAGTTGTATTAGTATTTTCAATAGAACGTAGAGAAACCAAGGGTGGTGGAGGTATAGACAACATTGAATCTTGAGATGCACCTCTTCGATTATACGTTTGACCTTTACCAACATCACAATATTTGGATAATAGGTCGATATAATCAGGGTGCATATTCTCAAAAAACATTGCATAAATGAATCTAGAAAAATAATATGGCACCTCATCATTCCATGTCAGTCTACCATATGCTGCCAAGAATCGATCATAAAGATGCACTGCAATGTGAGGGTGATTGAAATATTGCACCTTTAACATTTGTTGCTTTGGTCCTTCTTTAAAATTGAACATTGATTTTGCCTACTCTTTTGACACCATTTTCTCTATTTTAGATTATTTATCAGGGCCCATCACCTGTTGCCTATGTCTCCTCATCAAATCAACAAAATCGTTGGTTGTTGGCCCGAGGTTCTTATATACATTAATGAAGTTCTTTAAAGAATGCAAAAGGATTTCCAAGCTTTGTTAGCTCTTTGCAGGGAGATCCATTTTCTCAAGATCATGCTTCAAATTTTCATGATGACTTATGCAAAGTTGAACAATGATTTCTTGAACCTCACCTTCCAAATAAAGCTCCTCGCCAATGTCTGAGGGATAGGTGGTGATAGGGGTCTAATCTTCATTTTCTTGAAAATACTGGGGCCCTTGTTCACCTTTACACTCACCCCATGCTTCATTATTGTCCCCAACAGAAGAATCCTCTACACATTTAGAAAGATTTGTAGATATTTAGGACAATTCACAATGACATATATACACATGCCCATATGCGCAAGTGATTTATATAAAAACATAAAAAAATAAAAGAAATTTACTGATCATATGTTGTTGATGTGATTTAGGTTGTTGTACATTGGTTTACATAGGAGACTCTTCCACATAAAATCTTTCCCCAAAATCATGATCAGAAAAAGATTGCGATGATACATAACACAATGGATCAAATTGAACACCACCTGCATATGGACGTGCACTCTCTCATGATGCTCTTTCTTGTGATCTACTAAATGATGCATCTGAAAAGAAATTTATCAAGTTCAATTAGTTATATCAATTTCAACATATATGCGTGCACAATTTAACATGTGCATATAGACATACATGTATCTTGATCTCTAACTTGACTAGATCTAGATGAATTTGAGCGTCATTTAGATTGACTAGATCTCCTTTTTTCACTAGACTTCCTTGTGTGACTAATTGCCCCTGCATGACTAGGGTTACCTGTCGAACTAGGGGTCCCTCTACTGCTTTCATTAGATACCCTAGAGTGTTTGTGAGGCATAATTGGAGACTCCTCTTGATCCATATATATTATTTATGTGTACCAAGCTACAAATAAACAATTGACAATATTTTTGTTGGAAAATTGGTTGTCATTGATGTCAATCCTAGAAGAAGCCCCCAAGCAAGTCCAGAAGCCCCTAGAAGTGATGGGTTTATTCGAAGGAGTCTCCAAAGTGGTCCCCTTATGTTGTATCTCTAAGCATGCCCCTTACAAGAACACGATTTGAAGAAGTCTAGAATAATCCCTAGTTGTCAAGAAAAGAAGTTCCAATGCATGGTCAAGAAGCCCTGCAAATATAGTCAAGAAGCCCCAGAGGTGTGGTCAAGAAGCCCAAAGTTGATTGAATAAAGAGTATGAAGGAATTTGAACATGCATGCAAAACATCCATGGATTTATAGTCCACATCAAGACGTTTCAAACGATAGGTGACACACCAAGTGGTTCCACATGATTGAGGAGTTATGCCCTCTTAAATGATGATCATATAATCTTGCCCCATTGCATGGGTCGTCCCCACTTGGAATATTTATTAATGTATTTTTGAAATCGACCCTAAATGATGGAATATGTCATTAAAATTAAAGTTAATGATGTGATCGGTGAAGTCATCCCTAAAATGTGGCTTAGACTAGTATAAATAGGCACCCATGATCCTCATTCTCACTATTAACTGAAGCGCTCTAGTCTTCAGAGGAAAAAAAAGGATCATTTGGGGTGAAAATTTCAGGAGCATAAGGGAGTTCTAATGAAAGTTTTTTTGAGGAAGTAAGGCGCAAGTATGAGGTTGTGACAGAGGGAGGATCTGAGGTTGTCTGAAGCAGATCCAAGGGTGAACTCTAGCAAAGAATAGGAAATGAACCAAAGTGGATATGAGGCAGTTCTAGGGTGTGTTTTCTAAGGTAGCAAGGTCTGTTCTGAAGTGAATTTGAGGCAGTTATAGGGTGATTTTTTTGAGGCAACAAGGTCTATTCTAAAGTGAATCCGAGGTAGTTCTAGGGCGAGTTTTTCTAAGGGAGTTCTAGGGTGAGTTTTTCTAAGGCAACAAGGTCTTTTCTAAAGCTGACCTGAGACAATTTTTGAGGTAAATATGAGGCAGTCAAGTGGTAGATCTGAGGCAATTTTGAGGCTATGATAGAGGTTGAATCTGAGGTTTTTTTGAGCATGTAGTAAGATAAAATTTTAGACCTGGTTTTTGTGTATTAGGAGCAGTTTTCAGAATCTGTTTTAGCTTAAATTAGGAGGATTGTTACAGCGGAGATGCTAGAAGCATAAACATGTACCAATGAATATAAAATGGCATCAAATGAAAGGTACCGATCAAGGGTAAAATAATCTATCTCTCCGGGTCATCAAGGCAAGGGACTTACCTTGCAAAGTCTATCAAAACCAATTTTTTTTAGTGGTTTATTTTGGTAAGTCTTGAGATTTGTTAATATAATTTTGAAGCCAGTATCAAGGTGAAGTTGCAACATTAAATTTTGAAATCAGGGTGGTGCATGGGAAGAATGGTGTCTTCAATGTGAATTGGTGCTCACAAGGGGGTTTGTGCCTCCTTCTAGTTGGTGCTAGAAAATTCACAGGGTTGGTTGCTCCTTCTAGTTGGTGCTAGAAAATTCAGGAGGTTGGTGCCTCCTTCCCGTTGGCATTGGAGAATCTTGGAAGTTGGTGCTTCTGGTGAATGTAATACTTTGATATATTAGAAAACATTATGTGGTTTTATTCCATTTGGGTTTCCACGTAAAATATTTGTGCACTGTGTATCTATGGTTAGTTGTTTCAATATATGAAATCTTGAATGCAATTATAAGTAAGAGAAAGTCATAAATTGTTGATACTAATTCACCTCCTGTCTCAGTATCCTTGAATATACCAACAATTTTAATACATAAATTGACTATAATTTTTACATAATACAAAAACATGTATTTCTTCCACATGTTAAGAATAAATTCCATTAAAATACAAAGTTTATGTGCATGCATATCCATCGAGTTGTGCTCTATAGGTTGAAAAGGAATGTTTCCATGTCAATGACCCAAGTTCAAACCTTGATGGGCATAGAGCGTTAAAAATTAAGTTGTTGACCAAGTTTAATGATGTTCCATTATCACAACGATGGGGAGTCTAAAAAGGAATCACAATTTGACCATGATAAAAGTAGCTTGACTATCATTTTATAGTTAGAGTTTTAGAGAAAATAAAAATAAGTATAACATTCATCCCTACCAGAAATTTCATCAAACATTAGATGCAAATCCTGGACACCATACAAGTATTTTACATGGTATGTAGACCAAGAGACATAGAACTATGTCTTTAAGACGCCAGAACAATCCATGCCAGCACTGGCTCTAGCTGTTCCAAGCAAAGGCAGTGACTAATAAAATCCAATAGCAGAGGAAGCCTATTTTTTTTGCTAATAGGGAAATAAATGACAGAGTTTATGCCTCATTGTTTTACCTTGAATATAAATCCTAACTATGATGTGCATGAACATTACGAGAGTTAATTTATAAGAAGGCAATGATCAATTGTTTGAAAAGTATTGACAAAGAAGACATATCTGCGACAAGTTTTTGAAAAGTATTGAGAGAAGACAAGTAGAGTTGTTGAGAAGTTAACATGCACAAATATAGAACAAACATTGTGGGTGGGTACTTCCTTTGACACTTCTATATTCATGATAGAGTCGGTTAATTAATCAGTGGACATATACACTTTATTAATCTAATTTTTTTTGTTCAACTTAAGTAGGAATTTATCTGTTGGATTTATATCCAAACTTTATAGACCAATTATCTATATAAGAAAGTTTTTTTCCATTGTAAGACTAGCTAGGAGGGACATAAAAAACTATATTGTCGACAACATAGGAAGTGGGATTGTTGGCAATGCATTGTTAACCAAATGTCAGGGATCTTTATACCTTGGACATAACAAAAATCCATTGGTATCATGATTAAACCTCTTATCTTATTAATTCAATTTTTTTTTTCAAAAATAAAAAATATAAAACAAATTCCAACATATTGCACAGCTCTGAGTCCATGGGTAAAATCATGAATCTTATAGCTAGTTCCTCTGGTCAATATAGTGTAGTACAAAGTCCACCATGGACATTCCCACATTTTCAAAACATATATCATTTAAAATGGAGTAATATTTAAATCTAGGTAGGAGTAACGTGTATGCATGAGGGGATTTAGTGATGCTAGGTTGGACCTAGTAAAGCAATCCTACATAATTTTAATGGAAGAACCCCTTGCCCAAGGTTGAATGGGAATGGTGATTATAAAAAAAAGACAAGTTTGTATGAGTAAAGGTGAGGGTAGGAAAGATAAGAAGAAGTAGAGGGAAATGCAATTCGAAAAGGGGGAGAAGGAAGAGAAGCAAACTAGAAGAGCCTTTGATTGAGAGYGTGAAGGGTGGATGATAACTCTCGACCGGAGTCACCAAAATTTAGTGGGTAAAATCATGAATTTGGGTGTCTATTTTCCTTGTTTTTTGAGAAAAATGAAATATATTTTTAATTTTTTTTTCAACTTTCGGTAAATAAAAGTTTTTTTTTTTTAAATTTAGAATTTCAGTTTATAGTAAAAAACTAAACTTGTCATGAATTTTGTTAGCTTTCTATTGATTATTTTTTGAAATTTTTTATTGACATTTGATATGTCAATTTAATGATTGCTTAACAATATGTTCCTTAAAAATGAAAGCACTGATAATGCATTATGTTTATTGACAACAATTTACTCATTATTAATTTTTTTTTTTATCAAAAAGAAATATGTTGCAACAATATAAACACACTCTATTAAAGTAGGACTATAGTTTTGAAGACAATAGATGAACATTATAATTACTACAATTTTTTGAATTTGACCAATTTGAAAAAGTTGCAGATTTTAAACACGTTTATATTGACACCATGTAACTGCCTTAATTTTTATTGAACAAGAAATCTAAAAATACCCTTTTGATGAGGACAATGAAAGGTTCTGCAATATTAACTTTTCCATAATTTTCGACTATATATTATTGCAAATATTGATTTTTCATTTTACTGAATCATTATGTGATCTAAAAATAATATGTAGACATGTTTTTAAAAATGAACTAAAATTACTAAAAGACAATTAAATTGAATACAAATTGTATCAAATGAAAGTAGATTCAATTGTGAAAATGTTGCTACTAGTTTTGAAACTTGACTCACAATATTTGAAGGAGTCCTCTCCTTCCCAAGTTGGACACATACTATTATGAAAAGTGCCATAGTTACAGGGTTTTGGTTGAACTAATTGTTTGGCCAAAAGTTAGTATCTTAAAGGATGATCAAATAATCTTTCCCCATTGCATGGGTTGTTCCCACTTGGAATATTTATTAACAATAAAAATAATGATGTATTTGTAAAGTCAACCGTAAAGGATGGAATATGTCATTAAAATTAAAGTTAATGATGTGATTGGTGAAGTCAGCGCTAAAAGGTGGCTTAGACTAGTATAAATAGTTGCCTAGGATCCTCATTCTCACTATTAACTCAATCACTCTAGTCTGAGGCAAACAATGGATCATTTGGGGAAATGTTTTTAGGAGCATAAGGGATTTCTAAGGCAAAAATCTCTGAGGCAGTAAGGCGCAAGTATGAGGCTGTGACAGAGGGAGGATTTGAGGCTATCTGAGGCAGATCCAAGGGTGAACTCCAATAGAGAATATGCAACGAATTGAAGTGTATCTAAGGCAGTTTAGGGCATGTTTTATGAGGAAGAAAGGCTTGTTCTAAAGTGAATTTGAGGCAGTTCTAGGGTGAGTTTTTCTTAGGAAGCAAGGTTTGTTTTGAAGTGAATTCGAAGCAATTCTAGGGTGAGTTTTTCTGAGGCAGTAAGGTCTATTCTGAAGCTGATCTGAGGCAATTTTTGAGGTAAATATGAGGTAGTCAAGTGGTGGATCTGAGACAGTTTTGAGGCTGTGATAGAGGCCGAATATGAGGTCTGTCTGAGCATGCCGTAAGATCAAATTTCAGACCTGGTTTTTGTGTATTAGGAGCAGTTTTCAGAATCTATTTTAGTCAAAATTAAGAGGATTTTTCTAGTGAATACGATAGAAGCATAAACATGTCCCAATGAAGATAAAAAGAAACAAATGAATGATACTAATCAAGGTTTACATAATTTATCTCTCTCGGTCATCAAAGAAAGAGACTTACCTTACAATGTCTATCAAAGTCAGTTTTGTTCAGTGGTTTATTCTGGTAAGTATCGAGATTTGTTATGATCATTTTTAATCCAGTATCAATGTGAAGTTGCAACATTAAATTTTGAAATCAGGGTGGTTGGGTGGTGCACGAGAATATTGGTGTCTTTAGTGTGAGTTGGTGCTCATGAGGGGGTTGGTGCCTCCTATAAAATTTAGGAGGTTGGTGCCTCATTCCAGTTGGAGCTTGTGTTACAAGGAAAATCACTCTATGGCATGGGGTAAACCAAAATAGACGGAATTACATGCATAAATAAACTCTAATCTCAAGTATGCTATACAAATGAAATTATAACAAGAAACGATCAAGAGCCTACCTTGTTCGGACGTTCGAAGAAGACCACCATTGAGCACACAACTCAAAGCTTTATACCTGCAAATTGTCCTCAACAACCAAGATACACAAGCATACGATGATAATATATAATGTTAGCATATAAAATAGCACAATCCATTAACATTCATGACAAATATTCCCATGGAATAATAATTCAAATATTTGCAAGACATCAATTGGACGGAAAAGAGTATTTCTATTAAAAATGATCAACAAAAGTGTATAAGTGAAAACATTCTAAGACATCACACATCGGAACTGAGAAACTAAGTCCCTCTAGCTGGGCCTCCACCACTTTAATCCTCCACCAAAGGAAAGCTCATATAAAGGAGACAATGAAGTTCTCCATCAAAGAAGGAAGATCTTGGGGGTTGAACAATGTGTTCATCATTTCAAGGATAAAGGGAAGCAGACTCAATGTGAAGTGAAATTTGTCTAGAGTATCTTTGCTCTCAAAAGCTGATTTCTCTCCTCTTTCACGGTTTGGATATGGCCCAATTTATAACCTTCAAGTGGATATGAAGGGCTGAGTCAGAACATTTCCAATATATGGAAGGTCAAGGATCATGGATCTCGTGATGTGACATGGAAACCCGACACAATTTTTCATTTTGAGCACCAAACCTGATGTACGCGGGTTGTAATGGAGCAACCTATGTATACACATGCTGTCTAACTGGTAGGGCGTGCATATGTGGAAAAATATGATTTTTTGCCTTTGGAAGGTACAAAAAGGGAATTCAAATCCACATAGAGAAATGGAAAGGCCATACAAGAAAGTTGCATGGGGTGAGGAAAAAATTGCTATAACAGATGCCCCCTAATGTGTGAGGTAAAAGGAGTATCTACGATGGTCGAATTACATTATAGTTCCCATAAGTGGAGTAATGGAGACTCAACTGGAAGTGCTAGTTGTTCATGAGAATATTACAATCCATAATGACTTTGTACACATGGATTCCAATTTGAATTACATTGCAGATCCACTTGGAAATATACCAAATAGATGTTCATGGCCATAAATAGGCAAAACAAAGTAGACACATTCCATAGGCTGTCATAGTCATGAACAAGGCCTAGTGGAAACCAATCTCAAAATCAATCTGAAGATATATGTGTACAATGGAGTACAATATGATCTCCCATTATCATTGAAGTCATATAGGTACTGGTCCAATGAATGATAACAACAACTCATAAAAGATGCTACTATAAACTGATGCTCCATGTCTTCTACACGATCCGCCAAAGGTGCAAGTCTACATCATGTGAAAAGAGAAGTTGAGGTCGAACACAATGAGACTTTGTTTGATCATTGGTCATTAATGTATACCATTAACAAATATGAGACAACTTACCGATAATGAAAGTAGGTATCAAGGCACCGAGTACATTCTTACAAGTGTGAATAAAGGTGTTGAGGCCGAACATTTGAAGAATTCACCGATCAAGAGACATTGATGTATTACTAACTGTTGATGGTGGGAGAACCTGCCACTGATGACTGCAAGCATCTAGGTACTCATAGGACTCTATGCCTCGTTTCCAGAATAGATGAGATGAAGTCAATGGAAGGAGACCCACTGAAAGGAGAGCATTAAGGCATCTCTCATCAGTCAACATGAGGCACAAAGCAATAACTCGATGACTTGGAGGAACTCAGATGAAGAGGATGTTAAAAAACCAATGACCTTGTGCATCTTTTGCATGCACCAGATGCAAGTAGTGCACGAAAAAGACACTCTGAATAACATTCGATAAGGAATATTTCCGACAAAGGCAAGGAAACCACCAATAAGGCTAAAGGAATCCAAGACACCGCATGAATCCCAATGCGTGAATAGATTTATTTTCGTCAAACACAAGGGAAACCCCCCATTCAGTGACCAATGAGGAGATGTCTATTGCTAGGTTCAAGGTTACCTACCCATAATGAAAGTAGGACCAGGGTGCATGGTAGGACTGCAAATTGATGTGACTCTAAGACACATTGAGGGTATCACTAACATGCAAAGTCAAGAGTTCTAAGAAATGGTCGATATAGGCTTATATATATTCTTTGAACAAGAGCATGAGACATATTGATAACTTAGGCAACATAGACTTGATGCCGAAACTTCGTGATGCGGGAGGCATAAACAAACTCTCCATAGGGACTGGAAGAATAACCAGTCGGAGGAGTAAACTCTAAGTAACGAACTCAGCTTCCTAAGGTCATACTAAACCCAATCCTTGGATGACAATGGACTCAAAATTTTGTGCTCTGTTCAAAGGCGACATGACCACTACCAATATGAGATAATATTATTTTCCCGCTTGTCTTTTTTTGTTTTTTCATAGGCAAATAAATGCTATGATACAAGAGAGGAAACGAGTGTCACAAGTAAGAAAATGTCTCCAAACAGTGGAACATACCTATTCTCGATGCAAGGAAGTGCATGTGGGGCATGGACACTCGGGGGAATGTTTCCTCTTAGGGTACAGGGTGTCAAGCGACAAATGATATAAACAAGTCTTTTCTTGGATGGTGATGCAAATTGTTGAGGTAAGAGGCTTATAACGAGACATCGAGAATTGACAATACGCTCAATACTGCAAGAAAGATAATGGAATGCAATTACAACTTAACTCCAAAGAATTTCCTTTTTCATAGATTTAGTCCCCTAGGCCTGAAAAAGTATAAAACAATACCCAAGGGAACTCTTCTAGCCAATGGTGACTAGATTATTCATTTTTCGAAATTAGTCTACTTGGTCTAAAAAAGGGTTAAAATTACATCAAATAGACGTCATTTCAAATCCATTTAACGAGTGTGAAAGAGACAAGTTCACTAGACAATCTTTTTTCTTTTTTAGAGGGTTGGAAAAGAGATTAAACAAGACTCAAGGGGAGTCCCATAGGTACAGGTTAAAATGCTTATGAGTAAGAATACGGGGTTCGAATGCAAAGTCATATTGGAACTATAAGGGAATCCTGATCCTATGGAATAACTTCTGCATGGGAACCAAATGACATAAAGGTTATAACTAGGGCAGCCATTTTTGGTAAGCCTCTACCACTCAATACCGACACTTCTATTAGAAGTAAGAAGGTTTCGTGTCACTAATAAATGGGTTCGTACCTAAGGCATATGGATCACAATCACAGGACAATGAAAATATGCAAAATGGAGTGACAACCTCTCCTATATGTTGGTAAAATAAAATACCTGCCGAAGTCACGAACGAGCGGTATGATGCTAGAAACCACAAAAATCCCTAGACAAAACCACCAAAACCAATTCCTTCCACTATACTATTAGTCCACTAGGTCAAAAAATTAGCATAAACTATATAAAGTGGATAAAATTTTTCTACTAATAGTAAAAATGAACAATTTTACCATACCAATTGAGTTTTTCACCCATACAATTTTACCATACCAATCGATTGCGGGAGCTACGATCAATAGAATTGATAACCGCCAGGACCAAGTAAGTGCCCTTCCCCTCCTCTTCATTTTCAATGGTTTAAAATTCCAATTTAGTCCTTATTTTTTGAGTTTTAGAGGGCGCAAAATGTAGATTAGGGTGTATGCGAGATATAGTTCATCGGGTCACGTATATGGAGACATGTACGCGGGAAAAGAAAGGTTGTCCATGTATATGTGGCCCTACACATGAATTTTAACATTGCAGCCCATGTACAAGTCCACAAACAACTTTTTTAATGAATTTAACTCAAAAATATGAATTTCCTTTGGTAGGATGTTGCTTGAATGGAGAGAGAGGGAGGACGAGGAGGTATATGCAGCAGTGGAAATAGATCCAGGGGCCCAACTAGATCTAAAAAATGTGGCCTTTATAAATTTTGGGCTCTCAAAGGAATGAGATCTCAAGTGAGGTTACTCTAAATGCTAGTAAACTATTGGGATATGGAGACCGAGGCCTTAAATTGTGATGGGAAAACATTGAGGATTGACGTAGATGACATCTATTTATCACAGGATTGCTCGCTGGGGTGAGGTAGTGAATCTCAAAGCCCAGGGGGATGGGGGTGGTATGAACATAGAGGATTACATTTCCACCCATTGTGTTGCAGGAATAGATAAAGTAGGGAGCCAACTCCCCATTAGGGTGATTGAGAACCTGAGTTTAAAAATCATTGTACTTGTTCTTGAATGGATCTCGGGGTCAGACTCGTTGCACCAGGCATCAAGGCCACTCATGTTTTACGCAGTGGAGTGCTTACGACCCATATTTTATGACTGGTGTACCTCACTGCCGGCTAACATGATGATCCAACTGACGAATTGCAAACAAGGGAGGAAGAGAAACTTTGGGTTTGCATCCATCTTGTGTAGTTTTTTCTTTGTGCATGTTCCAAGCTTGAGCCATAGAGTAGATATCATTTTAGACAGACCAATGTGATGAGGTGGTTAGGAGGTGGTAGGGTGCCAACCCCCTACAATGATGAGTTGTTTTCTTGGTGGCATAGACATGTTATAGCCATAGATGAATATCCTTATGCTGGGATCGACTATAGAGGAGATCCAGATATACCTTTACCACCAAGCTTTGCCTACGGTGATATAGTTATTAAAAGTTTTTATATATTTCATTTTTTGTGTTTTTTCAAAAAGAATAAAAAATGCAAATGTTTTTGTATGGTATCAAGTATTAACAATTACTTTGTTACACAGATGTGGGTCCGCGACAACCAGATGGATTCCCGCGACATTGACGTAGGAAATGAGGATATGAGCATGTGACAAATTCCAATCTACAACATAATTAACATATGCATCAGATACATAATTAGAACTTCTAAAACACGTCGCACGATATAAGGACCGTTCCACATGGGTTTGAACTTGCCTGCCCCCAACCGTTCTTTGGCTTGGTCATACAAGAGGACCAAGTCACCCTCAATGTACCGTCGAGGATAAATAAACCTATCATACTAAACCTTAACACATTGTTTATTCACTTTGATAACCATAGAGGCATCTCGACGCTGCTCATCTAGACGCTCTAGGTGCATAAGGCGTTCTTCAAGACCGATTGTGTCAGGTAGGAGCTCAATTGCCAGTTTGAGGGAAGGAATTTCACATTCAATCGGGAGAATATACTCCACACCATGTACTAAATGAAAAGGAAAAAAATCGGTGGAAGTCTTAACCGAGGTTCGATATGTGCAAAGCACAGGGTAAAGCATTAGATTTCAGTCAGACTCTGGCTGACAGTTTTTTGGAATATGGTCTTGAGAGATTTTTTCATCGCCTCTACTTGTCCATTTTCCTGGGGATAGTAAGGGAAAGAATGACCATGCTTAAACCCCAGTTTTGATGATAACTCCTTCATCATTTAATTCAGAACTGGGCTATAATTTGGTTGAATACGAAGAATGTTGTAGTCTTACCATTGGATTTAATGGTAGACATGGCCTCTGCCCATTTAGTGAATTAATCCACGACCACGATAATATGCTAATGCCCCCAACCGAAGCTGGGTTACAGTCCATAAAATATACCGCCCACTTGGTGAAGGGACCGACGATGATGACTGGGTGAAGAGGGGCTGGATGCGAGTGCATTTTCT
>JASDQU010509627.1:0-16021 GCA_032191745.1 Picea mariana
ATCAATTTCATCATCCAAATATGATTTGTAACTCTGTAATAGACCTGGTGTATATGATCACATGCCTGCAAACATTCCTTAACTTTGACAACAAGAGACTAGCATCTTCATCAAACTTCTCACATGACTAGTTTTTGGATTAGTCAACAACCCTAAATTGAAATGATGATAACTTTGTACCTGTAGTGAATAAAGATTTGAAACTGATACAAAATGTTCTTCAATGTGTTTTGTGCAATTCCTCCAGGTTTCACTACTTGGAACCTCTCATAAAAGAAGTTATAGCAAAAATGACATACCTTGCTGAAATCTGGCTTATTCTAGAGAGCGACCTTGTAGAGCATTCCCCACACAAAATATTTGTTTAATCGCTCTAAAACTATTACACAACATACTACAGATTGTACGCTAACCAAAATATTTTGTTTCACTGTATTTGTATCTTTTATGAGATAGTTATGACGTTTTTACCCGAAACACCTGTTTTTGACTAGTTTCAAGACTAGCCACAAACCCTATTTTCCACGGAGTGTAAATCCAAAAATACAATGAACCACAAGATAAATTTTTTACCACAGATACTTGGATATGTTTCCTCAATGGAATATAAATTTCAAGGTCTGAATCATTATATAAAAAAAGTTATGGCAAAAATGGTGAGATGACCTGAAAAAAGCATACCTTAGAAAGCACCATCAAAAGAATTTATCCTTCCTTGCATTTCGGCCTTCTTTTCTTCACCTTCCCTCAAAATTTCATCTTATATATCCTTGGTTACCTAATACACCTATAGATATTCAATATTCTCAAGTGTGATTAAAATGAGAGAGCCTTGCCTCTTATTTATACTCTCGAAGTAGCTTCCTTAAAAACATCTTCTAGGTCACTTGGCCCCATTTTTCTTATTTTAGGGTTAATCCACTTCTAATTTCTCCATTACATTTATTATTGAAACAATTTATTTTGTATTCACTTTGAATTATAGTAAACTCATCACTTCACTTTATTATTTACCTTTTAAAATCTCTTAAACCACTTTGACTACTTTGACCTTTTGGGGCTTCTAGATGACATGTGAGGGTCCTCCAACTTTGTAAGGCCATAACTCTCAAACCGTGAGGATTTATGTGACGTTCCACATACCACTAGAAATGCAATGACATGTACTATCCATATAGAATAGTGTTATTTGAAAATATATCAGAACTCATACAGTTATCCATAAAGCAAACTTGGGTCCATTACCCAAACCTGGGGTCTCCAACTTCTCATGGCCATAACTCTCTAACCATGAGGAGTTATGTGACGTTCCACATACCATTGGAAATGGAATGACAAGCACTATCCATCTTGGATAGTTTACCTGAAAAATTCATTGTCCTTCATCTCATTATTCCACAATTAATCATGGTTTCTCTTACTCTGCAAAGCATCTTCCCGTGAGGGCTTTCACCATAAGGGGACCACTTTGGAGTTCATCCATATTTAATTCTTATAAACCATGACAAGACAGTAATGAGTCATGTTTACATCAAACAATATTGGGTGCATTACCCAAACCTTTGTGCTACGGGGATTTCTTCAAGGGTTGACATCAATGACAACCAACCTTAATCAACAGAGGTAACCAAAGGATATCTAAGCCGAATTTCAGATGGAAGGTGAAGAAAAGAAGGCGTGAATTCAAGGGAGGATAAATTCTTTTGATGATGTTGTCTAAGGTATGTTATTTACAGGTCATCTCACCATTTTTGCAGTAGCGTTTTTCTAGAATGATTTAGACCATGAAATTTATAGTCCATTGAGGAAACATATCCAAGTATGTGTGGTAAAAATTTCAGCTTGTGGGTCGTTTTATTTTTGGAGTTACACTCCGTGGAAAATAGGGTTTGTGGCTAGTCCAGAAACTAGTCTAAAACATGTGTTTCGGGTAAAAATCTCATAAATTATTCATAGCAGATCCAAATTCAGTAAGACCAAATTTTTTGGTTAGAGTATAGTCTGTAGTATTATGTGTAACATTTTTATATCCATTCAACAAATATTTTGTGCGGGGAATGCTCTACAAGGTCGCTCTCTAGAATAAGCTAGAATTCAGCAAGGTATGTCATTTTTTCTATAACTCCTTTTTTGAGAGGTTCCAAGTAGTGACACCTAGAGGAATTGCATAAAACAAACTGAAGAATATTGTGTACTATTTTCAGAAATTTATTCATTACAGGTACATAGTTATGATTATTTCAAGTTAGGGTTGTTCACTAATCCCAAACTAGTCATGTGAGACTAAACAAAAGTTTGATGAAAATGCTAGTATCGTGTTGTGAAAGTTAAGGAAGGTTTGCAGGTATGTGATCATATACACCTTGTCTATTACAGAGTTACAAATCATATTTATATGATTAAATTGATTAGGGATTTTGGTTAAGGTTCATGTTGGGTACATAGTTGGGACAAGTAGTTGATGAGTTGGCACATACATGAGATGTATAGTTGATGATGTTGGTACATCTTGATGAGTCATAGTTAATGAGTAGTTGATACATGATTGGTACATACTTGGTACATGGTTGGAGGCACTTTTTATGTGACACATGGTTTATGGATGATGTAGCATACTTGTATTGGTATATTATTATAAGCACATATTGATCTTGGTGATGATTATGAGTTGTTGTGTTATGGTTGGTTGATGCACATATTTGAGAGTTGTCTTGGTGATTGATCTTTGTGAGTAGATCTGATTTGGTTGATAAGATTGATGAGACAGGTTATTGTGATAGGTTGTTTGGACAAGTTGTTGTGACATGTTATTTGTACAGGTTTGGTGCATGGTTGATGCACTTGTTCATGGGACATGTTTTGTATAGGTTTGGTGCATGGTTGATGCACTTGTTCATGGTACAAGTTTTGTACAGGTTTGGTGCATGGTTGATGCACTTGTTCATGGTACATGTTTTGTACATGTTGGTGCATGCTTGATGCACTTGTTTATGGTATAGGTTGATTACAGGTTAATTGGTACAAGTTTACAACAGTATATCTCACAGTGATAGTGTGACAATGGTTCCATCATTCTACTTATACGTCAGGGTGGTTGGACGGGGCAAGGACAAGTGGTTGTAGCCACCTTCCGGTTGTAGACGAAGAACATAGGGGGTTGTAGCCTCCTTCTGGTTGTAGCCATAGAATAGGGGAGTTGGAGCTTCCGTCAGGTTGTAGCCTGAGAAACAAGGGGGTTGGAGCCTCCTTCCAGTTGCAGCTGGAAAACAAAGGAAGTTGGTGCTTCCAATGAATGTAATTCTTCAAGACATATAAGAAAAAGAATTATGTGGTTTTCTCCCGCTTTGGGTTTTCACGTAAAACACTGGTGTACTGTGTATGTGTATCATTGTTCATTTGTTCATTTCTTATTTACTTTGCAGTTATTGGATGATAATGCTACATTGATATAACACTTAGATTATATGGTTAAAAAGGAATAAATTGCTCTATTACTGATTCAACCCCGTTCTTAGTAATCCAACAACACTACCTATAGATCTTTAACTTTAAAATTTTGATCTACACTTCTAAGCATGCATAAATTTGACACATGTATTTTTGGTCAACATGACCCTAGATAAAACCCCCCGAGGAAAACTAGTTTGGGATATATGTCTATAAATGAGGAGAATAGATGGTGGAATAAAGAAAGTACAAAATATAGATGAACCTGTTACAATAGCATCTTTTCTCAAGATGAAATACAAGTCCAAACCAAGCAAGTGCGCCCTAGCATGGTGTACCCCTCATAAATGCTACCAAATCCACCATAATTGCTCCAGATGCAAGCTGTGAGATTAGAATGGAAAACCCTTCCACATGAATGAAGATTTGATGTGTGACCTCCTTATAAAACTAATCCCACTGCAATTTGATAGGTGTAAGTACTCCCCACTGATGATTCACCCTCCTCCTCAAGTGCACCCTCCTCAAAACTGGAAGCTCCCCACTAAATAAACCAAGATCCAAGTTATATGCCTCCCTCCATGAAAGCATGCGCCCAAGCTATCCTCACCCAATGCAAGAATCTTCATCCTCTTGCCCTTCTCCCAACTCCTTTGGTGAACATACAAGTGAATGAGCTCTCCTTTTCCCCTTGTGCCCTCCTTTAGGAAGCATAAGGAAACCTAAAATATGGGTGTATGAGATCATCTCATCTCATCCCTAATCAATGGTTGAGATCATCTCAACTAAATCTCAAACCAAAACCCACTTTACTTAAGTTTCCATAGTTTCAGTTAATGTCTATTAATTCACCCACTTTGCGAATTAATTGTCACTTTAGGCTAAAATGACCAAATTTCACTTTTGACTTAAATCTCCTAAGTCAAAGTGAAATTAGACACAAAGTACATAGTACAAGGGTAATAGTCTCTGATCTGGGTGTATCTACCAAGGAATGAAGTAACTAACTCATCCTCGAGCATACGAATGCCCCTCAGTCGATCATGAAGAACCAACTTTTGGTTCTCATTAGATCTCTCATACAACTTGCATAGAGATGCCCACATCTCCCATGCATAAGTCTTCCCCGTCAAATGGGGTATGATATGATCTCTAACTGCATCACAACTGGTCCTCTTTGCCTTATTGCACCTCTTCCAAAATTCTGCCAACAAGATTGGGGCAGTAACAGGAATAAAGGGAACAACCGCCTCAACTATATCCCATAGTTCGAGGTCCTCTATGACAAAGACAATCCTCGCCTTCCAAGGTGACCAATTTCTAGCCCCAGCTAGCCTGTCCTCAAAAAGCATCTGAGATGTTGAAATGTTTGTCAAACTGTGCTCACTCTGATGCTCCAAATGGAAAGGAACGTTGCCTCACTCATGTCAACACAAGTGTGAAAAGAGGCAAGCGAAACCCCGACCTCACTCCTAGAAATTAGGTGTGAAAATAGGTCGTACACTACAGCCTCACTCCTGTCCATGCAGGTGTGAAAAGAGGTTTTCCACAAGTGTCAAAAATCAGCCCAACAAATCTGCCCACAACTGTCCACAAACATTGTCAACTAACTAGTTGTCCAAAATATGCCCTGAGCTGTCCAACTGGCACTGAATGAGAGGTACCTTCAGATCTAAAATATGCTCACTATTTTGGAATGTAAACTTAATGTCCAAAACAGCCAACAGATCTGATATAAAACCTCACAAAACTGCCCACAAAAGTGCTCCAAAATCAACAAGTCTAAGCCACCTTTGGCTCTGATACCATGTAGATTTTTGGAGGTCCTATGAGGCTGCCATCTAAGGTATGTAATTGAAATTAGTATGGCTCTAAGTTTCAACTATGTGGTTGTCTTCTCTTGCTGTTTTAGGAAAGAAAATAGTCGCCAAACCTTTTGCTCAATATTTAATGGTTAACTGCTCTTTTAAGGTGCCCTTGCAAGTGTTTTCTTTACTCAATGTTAGCACATGGAATATACATTAAAAAAAATAATTCTACCTTTAGATATTTAAATTTAAAATGTTGATCTACACTTCTAAGCATGCATAAATTTGACATGGGTATTTTTGGTCAACATGACCCTGGATAAAACCCCCCCAGGGAAAACCAATTTGGGATATATGTCTATAAATGAGGAGAATAGATGGTGGAATACAACAAGTACAAAATATAGATGAACCTGTTATAATAGCATCTTGTCTCAAGCTGAAATACAAGTCCAAACCAAGCAGGTGTTCCCTAGCATGGTACGCCCCTCATAAATGCTACCAAATCCGCCATAACTGCTCCACATGCACGCTGTGAGATCAAAATGGAAAAACCCTCCATAGGAATGAATATTTGATGTGTGGCCTCCCTCTGCAACTGATCCCACTGCAATCTGACAGGTGTAAGTACTCCCCACTGATGACATGCCCTCCACCTCAAGTGCACCCTCCTCAAAACTGGAAGCTCCCCACTAAATAAACCAAGATCCAAACTATATTCCTCCCTCCATGAAAGCATGCGCCCAAGCTATCCTCACCCAATGCAACAATCCTCATCCTCTTGCCCTTATCCAAGATCCTTTGGTGAACATACAAGTGAATGATCTCTCCTTTGCCCCTTGCACCCTCCTTTAGGAAGCATATGGAAACCTAAAAGATGGGTGGATGAAATCATCTCGTCTCATCCCTAATCAATGGTTGAGATCATCTCAACTAAATATCAAACCAAAACCCACTTTACTTAAGTTTCCATAGTTTCACTTAATGTCTATTAATTCACCCACTTTGTGAATTAATTGTCACTTTAGGCTAAAATGACCAAATTTCACTTTTGACTTAAATCTCCTAAGTCAAACTGAAATTAGACACAAAGTACATAGTACAAGGGTAATAGTCTCCCCCTTTGTGCTTAGAGACTCATAATCACATGGGGACCACTTTCCAAGGTACCCAAATCTCAACAGAAATTCCCAACAAGCATTAGAGCATTGGGCATGGCCTTTGTGCAAGGGGAAAATGCTAGCCAACAAGAAGAACAAGGCCTAGATAATAAATACGACCCATATTGGAGAATGAGCACACTCACCTAGAAATACCAATTCAACTAAGGGAGTGATAGGGTGACCTTGGAAGAGATAGAAATCACCCAACATCTCTAAATACCAATTTAACAAATCCCCAAATTAATAGCAATATCTCTAGAATGGGAACCATTGGTTTCCCATCTCTGAAATCACTCAATGATGGAGGATAGAGAGTTGTTAGGATGTGTGTTTGTCATTAAACCACTATAATGTGAAGAAAAACTCCCACACAACATAAATACTAAGTTCTTATCCCATTTACTACTCAACAAATATTAACAATCTACAAAGAAACCATTGAAATGCAACCAGTAGCTTTAATAAACCAAAAAGATGAGTTAGCATAGCAGTATACTCAGCCATGGAGGAAAATCAATATAGATGGAGACATGATTTACCTCGGACACCCAAATGGAAAAACCAACATTCAATTGGTTTTGTCTAGGATATTTATTATGTGTCAATGGGAAAGTTACAATCTCTCTAGTTCATGTCTATGCTCCTCAATGAAGTTTGGGCAACATTCCTCTTCATTCTAAGCCAAAGAACCCCCCCTCCCTCTCAAGGAACTAGGATATAGGAGGTAAGCTCAGCTAGGGGGATAGTTGGAAGGTCAAGGGTCCCCAACCCTTCAGCTTCCCCCCAGCTCGTTTCTCCTCCTTTTTTTGTCTTTTTCACATTGGGAAAGAGGGCGTATGAAAGTTGTATTTTTTTAATAAATCATTGTTTTTTATTTTACAATAATATCCTTCCTTAACCTCACATCGTATGTTCTTTCCTTATGTTTTAATTGAATGTATGGGTGGACATTGATTATGATGGCATGGGGCCCTTCATGACAACAATTTGGTCTCCTTCATCATCCATAGCCTCGAACCTTGCCAGTGTCGATCATCGTAGAGAATGTGTCATATCTGATTGTCCTTATTCAGATCAATGTGTGACGCGAGTCAAGAGTAAAACTTGTGAGATGCAAGTGTGGTTCTAATAGTTGGATAACTAGTGTGATGTTATCTTCTTGTTGAACTCTTGGAGAGGCTAATATAGCTTGGTGGGATGCCTTGCTAGGCCTTATTGTTTCTAGTTAGGGTTTGAAGTAATTATGAATTCCCTAGCTATAGTTTAAGAATTTTTGAAGAAGTACTTTCTTGGAATAAAGCTAACGGACTTGATATACTAATGTTGGCAAAGCTAAAGTATTGTACTTTAGTTTCATTACTATGATAATATGAAGTGTACCATTGTTGTCCAAATTTTGTGATCATGGTTGTTTTAGTATATTTATTTATAAGAATAGTGATGTTGAATGTGATGTTGTTTTAACATTCTTAATGAAAATTTCAACTTTAATTTCTTCTTGTTATATTTCCATTGTAATTGAAGCAATTTTTAGATTTGTGTATTGACATAGATCTTACCATATGTGTTGTTGAAATAATCTATGCTTAAAATATTTATAGTGTCTACAATATTGAACTAGCCTAGCAGTAATATTGGGTATATAAATGTTGACGCTTGAATCCATTAGGACCGAAAAGGAAACCTCACGAGGATACAAATCCCCCTGCGTTTTTATAGAGGTGCTACTCCTCTATTATGATTTTAGTGGGACTCGAGATCTTCAGAATGTGTGACTTTTATATAAGTTTGTCATGGTAATAAAAAGAAAGTGAAAATATAAAAATGGAAAACTTTTTATTTGCTTTTAAAGAAAGTTCCTGAGAGTGGACCAAGAAACACACATATTCACACATTTAAAGAAAATAAACAAAATTTGCTCACATCCATTATAGTAGGGCTAAATATTTATGATCACATAAAAAAATAAAAGAAAATGATCTGCATGCATAAGAGAACTTTGACAGAGTGATACATGGGCATCTCAAATAAATATAATGATTGATCAACCTCAAATAATTTATATTCATAAAACTAGGTTACAAAGTACAGTCAAGATTGTTCCCAAAATAATTCTCTTGGAATTTCTAAAAAATATATAGTTCATTACATATTCTCTGAAATTTTAAATGTGTTTGTCATAATGACTGGGATTGGGGCTCCCGCGGAGCATAAAAAAATATATATACAAGAATGAATTTTGTAGAAGGAAGAAAGTGGGCAGCGAAATACAACAAGACCTCGTAAGAAGAAAAAGGAAATTATCAGTCTTTGATTAAACCTTTCTATTTAAAGAGGTGGAGTAACTGGATGAAGAACTTGATAAAGACAAAAGGATGTGATCGGTATGAACTTACCATGATGGTATCTCCTCCTTTGTCACTTTCTCACTGATGTCCTTTTATGGTTTTCATTGACGGTTACAGGAACTATCTCAACTGCCTTTTTCCCTTCATCAGTAAGTTTCTCGACATCCTTTTTAAACCACTCCTCGATGCAAATTCTCATTGGTTCCACATTGATTTCATGCCGGATTTTTATATTGAAAATCTCACCATCCAAGTCCCTTAGATCAATGGAAATATTCTGCAAAACCTCTTCAATATCTTGATTTTTCATTGAATAGTCCACTAGCCAGTTATCCATGTCATCTTCACTATACTCAAGAATGCCATAGAATTTTTCAAATGATAACCCTTTAAAGATGTCAACTTGTTCATCAAAGGATTTATCGGTTAGGAACAACGAGTTGAGAATCAATTTTGGGTCTTGTACCTCATTGGTGCTCCCAACTAGGTCTATCTCAATCAGCCTTTTGAATAATTCTTCTCTCCTAGTTATGGCTTGGTTGCATGCTAGGGCAATAATATTCAAGTTCTTAACCTTTTCCTTCCAGCATGCATTTAATTATTTTATCCGGTTCGAAGAAGGGAGATCCTTCTCTATTCTTCTTAACTCTGTCATATTTGTAACTTTAAAACTGAAGGGTACGACCGTGTCGAGGTAAAAACCTTCTTCATTTTTCAAATCTACCTGTAAATATTCATGGAAGGCATGTGCCCTCGTTCCAAAAGATACCATGCTCTGTGACATTTCCCAAGCCTCTGTAATTAATTCTATTCTTTTCTTAATTTTCTTCTCCACATAGCCCCTAGTTGATGTGAGAAGGCTTGCAGATCCTTTCAATTTTGTTGCAGGTGTGGTAGGCCCGATCATTGCTAAAGGAATAGAAAGTACTGGAAGAGGCATTAAATCTTCCTCCAATTATTTGATTCTTTCCTTTAACTTGGTGTTCTCTGCTTCAAGGCCTCCAATAGAATCATCTAGAGAATCTCCATTTTCTCGGTGAATTTGGGATATTTAGGAAGGCCGCATGTTACGAAGGTTAACCTATGAACGAGATTTCCCCTTTTTATTCTTTACATCTCTTTTCTCAATAATTAAATTTTGGGACTCGCTGTCGAAAATAACACTCTGAAATACAAAAGACTATTCTTCATCGAAGGTCTCACTCTCAATTATTTCCATCAGGGGATTTTGGTGAGCCGTGTTCTCTGGCTTATCAGCGTTGGGGAACACCTTTTCGATGTCAATTTCGAGTTCCATATCCTCGAGGGAGAGGTCATGGATTTCTCTTTAGCCTCGAGGTCCCTCCTCTTCTTGCACAATATTTTTTCTTTTCTTCCTCAAGGGAATCTTATGGGATCTTTCAATTTTTCCGAAAGGAGGGTTCTTATCTCCTCCTCCGCCTGAAGAATTGTGGGTCACTTTCTTAATTTGGTGGGCTGTTGGAGCACTTATTCGAGATGTTGTACTCTTTGGAGTGACATTTGGGGATTGGGCACTCTTCTCGTCGGGACCTTTTCCTTTCTATTTGTATGCCTCATTGGTGTTGAGTATTGTTTCCAGGTCGTCAGTGTCACGAGCAGGAGTGCCTGAGTCATTGTCTCTATCTTCATTCAGAATAGCATGAATAAAATAATTGTTGAAGCCAATTTCTAGTAGATGTTCTACAAACATTCCGCTAGGGTCGAACTCTTTTACCCTTTCAGTGTATCTTAGATTTTGGTCATGGAAATGGTCTGCAAATTCATCAATATTGTTCATATTTCTGAATATGAAGTCCCCAACTTTCCAAGGCAGAGATATGAATTGATTTTATCTCTTTTCATGGAAAAAATGAAACCAATAGTTGTATTGCCTTGCTATTTCAATAACAAACATTTTGTCAGATATGTAACATGGAAGGAAGGAGGGATTTTCCTTGGAGAAGAAAATCCTTATGACGTTGTAATTTTCCATTTGTTCCAGTGTCCCCATCCAATCCAGGAACTTACTTTCCTAGTCAGACATCCAGGGAGCATCCTTTCCAAACAGTAATCCTTTAAAAACTGAGACAAAATCATTAAAAACTTCATAAAATGTTGGGAGGCTTTGTACCTCCATAATTTTTTATACCAGAAGGTTACTGGGTCGAATTCACAGTTTACCTTCTTACACACAGATAATATTAGGAACTGGCAGCAATGTGTTATTCTGAAAACCAAATAAGATGACATAAATAATTTATTCTCCTTCTTTTATTGAAACAACTGGGAAGAGATTTCAATGGGAATAAACTTGCCCCAATCGAAGATGGATTTTTCCTTGACTATAAAGTATAAAATGTAAAGAATCATGTGGGAAATGTTGGTTTTAGTTTCTTGTCCTATTATCCTCGTGAAAATCCAAGCAATTTCCCGTAAAGGATTTTTGAATGAGCTAACCTATAATCTCATGATGTCCTCAGATACGGACAATAGGTTCTTTAGGAACTCGGGTAAGAGGTCCAACCCATTGTCATGATTCTTTAATAATTCACAGCAATCTTCACCCTTGAAGGTAAGCGTTGTCTCGGGACGTCTCAACATCTTAAGGAATACTTGAGGCGACAGAGAGACAAGGGAATGATATCGCAATTGAACGATCCATTGGCTTGGAATATATCTCTCGGCGCACTAGGCGACCAACTCCTTACAATCAAATAATTATGGGACACAACCTGTGCGCACAATTCCACATGTCCAGATTACTTCCTTCTTGGCAGAAGGGGATGAGTAGTAAGAATATGCTCTGGACCATTGAAATCTCTAGTCCTCATGCCCAAAAATGTTCAATGTATCTCAACAGAACTATTGTTGAGTTTCTACCATAAGTTGACGACAACGTTCTTTTGCTCCAGATAATGTTTAAAATGAATGCTTGAGAGGGATAATATAATCCTTCGTAAATCCTGGTTTAAATCATTTTAATAAGATATCTCCTCGATCCCTTCGCTTATTAATGAAAATATTTACGAACCTGCATGATGAGTTGTTATCATTCAAAGTATACTAAATGTGCATTGGGAATAGCGTGAGGGTGGCGGGGACATATGGGAGCGAAATAGGATTTGAGACTTTTTTGAACCTGAGAACCCGCAAACCCATGACTACAGAAGGTTCAAAATCAGCTAATCATAGGATAGCGCGGTGGTCAAACAGACTCATCGTAGGAGGAATGAGACTTGGAAGTTTGAGCAGTCCGGGGGTCAAAATGTAGATCGAGAAACTTTTGGATGAAAAATTTATATCATAGAACATGGGGTATGAGAGTTTGACCCTGCCAACCCGGGAACCCGCAATCATAAAATCGACTAAGTATAGAATAGCGCGGCCTGAAACCCGAGAACCCACTGTTATGAAAAAGAATGACTAATTATGAAAAAGAAAGGGAAAGTACAAGGGAAAAATGAAAAAGGAAAAAAATGGGTAAGTGTGAAAGAGGGAAAAGAAAGGAAGAAAAGAATTTGGGAAAATAGAAAAGGGGAGGGAAATTTCAGAAGCGGGAAATGATCTCAACAATAGGCTCCAAATGTGGGATGATAACCCCCTGTGGGTTTTCAAGAATCCAGAATCTCTCGTGACCAAGTGCTTCCTCCCATTGGGGTATGGAGTCAGAGTAAGAATATACAAACTGAAACAAAAATAAAATTATGTACAGTGAGAATGAAAAAATCTTAGGAGAAGAAACTTGTCAAATGTTTCCCGTTGACAGGAAGAATTAACCTTTTTCCTTTCATGTCTTGGAGCATATAGGAGTTAAACCCCAATATCTTCTCGATGACATATAGTCTGATCCAGAGTGCTTCAAACTTTGTATGCATGGACGAATTCTCCTTGTCCTTGTTCCAAAGTAGCACCAACTCTCCCTTCTAGAATTTATTTATAGTTGTGCTTTGATAAAAATATCTCTTAACACTCTTCTGCCTCTGAGAAGTTCGATTCAAGGATTTTCTTCATTCCTCTTCCAACTTTAGCAACTGATTGATTCTCTTCTGGATGGGTGAATTGTCTTTTGTATCCTCAGTATTAACCACAGAGATCAATGCATTAAGCTCGAGGCTAATTGGAATTTTAGCCTCTTTCCCATAAACCAATAGATATGGAGACATCCTGGTGCTATCCTCCAAGGTTATTCTGCTTTCCCATAATGCTTCTGTCAGCGTCAGATGCCAATACCTTTGGTTTCTATCAACGGTTTTCTTCAGTATCTACACAAGTGTTTTGTTTGTGGATTTAGCAAGGCCATTACCTTGTGGGTAATAATTTGATTATTTACCCATGATGATTTCATATTGGCCTCAAAAATCCATGAACTTTGACTCAATGAAGATCGAACCATTGTTTGTGACAAATTTATCAAGGACACCAAATCTCAATAAAATGTTATCTTTGAGGAATTTAATCAGTTCTTCAGCATCATCCTTCTTTAGCGCCATCACTTCCATCTATTTGGTGAAATAATCAGTAGTTGTCAAAATGTACACATGCCCCTTGATAGATTTTGGATTAATCGACCCAACAACATCAAGTCCCCATTGGGAAAATAGTTGTTCTACCACAATCAGCTGCAAAGGCATCGTAACTTTCTTCATTTTTCCTGAAAATTGTTGGCATGAAAAACATTTTCTTATTGTGGCATATGAATCTCTGAAGATTGATGGCCAGTAAAATCCTACTCAGATTAGTTTGTGGGTGGTTGTAGTAGGTGCAAAGTGTCCACCACATATTCCCTCATGGAATTCTTTGATCAGTTCTTGGGCTTCATTTTCATCTACGCATCTCAGTAGTATACCATCAAAATTTCTTCTGAACAGTATGTCAGTGATCAACATGTATTGGCTCACCTTCATCTTCAGTGTCCTTTAGTCCTTGGGATTTATTGTGATAGGAAATTGCTTGGACCTTAAGTAGAATATAATATATGCATACCATTTTGAATCAGCTAATGTTGGATTACTGAGAGGGGGGGTGAATCAGTAATAGAGTAATTTAATTCCTTTTAACCATATAATCCAAGTGCTATATCAATGAAGCATTATTATCCAATAACTGCAGAGTAAATAAGCAATGAACAAATGAACAATCATACACATACACAATACACCAGTGTTTTACGTGGAAACTCAAATCGGGAGAAAACCACAGAATGCTTTTTCTTATATGTCTTGAAGAATTACAGTCATTGGAAGCACCAACTTCCTTAGTTTTCTAGCTGCAACTGGAAAGAGGCTCCAACCCCCTAGTTTCTCAGGCTACAACCTGAGGGAAGCTCCAACTCCCCAATTCTTTGGCTACAACCAGAAGGAGGATACAACCCCCTATGTTCTCCGGCTACAACTAGAAGGTGGCTACAACCACCTATCCTTGCCCCGTCCTGCCACCCTGAAGTAGAAGTAGAATGATGGAACCACTGTCACACTATCACTGTGAGCTATACCGCTGTAAACCTGTACCAATAAATCTGAACCATGCACCAACCTGTACCTCAACCTATAATCAACCTGTAATCAACCTGTACCATAAACACGTGCATCAACCATACAACAACCTGTAATCAACCTGTACCATAAACAAGTGCATCAACCATGCACCAACCTGTAATTAACCTGTACCATAAAGAAGTGCATCAACCATGCACAATCCTGTAATCAACTTGTACTATAAATAAGTGCATCCAACCATGTACCAAGTATGTACCAATCATGTTTCAACTACTCATCAACTATGACTCATCAATATGAACCAACCTCATCAACTATACACCTCATGTATGTGCGCCAACTCATCAACTACTTGTATCAACCATGTACTCAACATGTACCTTAACCAAAATCCCTCATCAATTTCATCATCCAAATCAGATTTGTAGCTCTGTAATAGACCTGGTGTATATGATCACATTCCTTCAAACCTTCCTTAAATTTTAAAAACAAAAGACTAGAATTTTCATCAAACTTGTTTTTAGTCTCACATGCCTAGTTTTGGATTAGTCAACAACCCTAACTTGAAGTAATCATAACTTTGAACCTGTAACATATAAAGATATGAAACTGATACAAAATGTTCTTCAGTGTGTTTTATGCAATTCCTCTGAGTGGAACTACTTGGAACCTCTCAGAAAAGGAGCTATGGAAAAAATGACATACCTTACTGAATTCAGGCTTATTCTAGAGAGCGACCTTGTAGAGAGTGCCCCGCAAAAAATATTTAATGAAATGATCCAAAAATGTTACACAGAATACTACAAATTGTACCCTAACCAAAAAATTTTGTCTCACTAAATTTGGATATTTATGAAGAAGTTATGACGTTTTTACCCGAAACACCTGATTTTGACTAGTTTCAGGACTAGCCACAAACCCTATTTGCCACAGAGTGTAAATCCCAAAATACAATGAACCACAAGCTAAATTTTGAACCCCATATACTTGGATATGTTTTATCACTTGCATAGCAATGTCAGGATCTGAATCATTATATAAAAAACGTTATAGCGAAAATGGTGAGATGACCTGAAAATAACATACCTTAGAAAGCACCATCAAAAGAATTTATCCTTCCTTGCATTTCAGCCTTCTTTTCTTCACTTTCCTTAGAATTTCGGCTTAGATTTCATTTGTAAACCTCAAACAACTATAGATATTCGATATTCTAAAGTGTCATTCAAATGAGATAGCCTTGCCTCTTATTTATACTCTCCAAGTAGCTTCCTTAAAAACATATTCTAGGTCACTTGGCCCCACTTTCCTTATTTTAGGGTTGGGTCCACTTCTAATTTCTCCATTAAAATTATTATTGAAATAATTTATTTTATATTAAATTTGAATTATAATACACTCATCACTTCACTTTATTATTTACCTTTTAAAATCTCTTAAACCACTTTGACTACTTTGACCTTTTGGGGCTTCTAGATGACATATGAGGGTTCTCCAACTTCGAAAGGCCATATCTCTCAAACCGTGAGGAGTTATGTGACGTTCTACATAACACCAGAAATGGCATGACATGTACTATCCATATAGTATAGTATTATCTGAAAATATATCATAACTCATACCATTACCCATCAAACAAACTTGGGTCCATTACCCAAACCTGGGGTCTCCAACTTCTCATGGCCATAACTCTCTAACCGTGAGGAATTATGTGACGTTCCACATACCACCGGAAATGACATGACAAGAAATATCCATCTAGG
>JASDQU010509627.1:25286-39322 GCA_032191745.1 Picea mariana
TAACACTTAAAACAAATTTGATTTTTTTTTAACAGAAAGAGGGGAAAGATTTTTTATTAAAAATGAGAAAAATTAAATATTTTCTAAGAGGTACATATGTTCAAAATTTTCCTAACTATCCAAAATTCCATGCTAAAGGGCCACTACTATAACTACCATCATATTTACATTCTTCCCCTCATACAAAAATTCATACTTTCCTGTATACAATTTGTAAAAGATACCCAATATGTTTATACGAAAGTGAAACATTTAGAAAAATCATTTGGAATAGAATTGTATTGGTACCATTACATAATTCTAGAGGATGGAGCATTCAAGTCAAGATGGGAAGGGACTACTGATGGAGAGGAGGCTTTCTCTGAATTCCTTGGTATGTCATTATGTTTGGGGTGATCACAAAATTCCTCCCACTGTTGTTTGAGAGCAACACATTCATCCTGTAATTGTTGGATAGATTGCCCCTAAGAAACCAATTCTTCTAGAACGATGAGTAATAGAGTAGAGAGACCATTGAACTGGATCTGCAGGGATATGATTGAATTTTTGGAGTATGCCAAGTCTACCTCCAACTATTCTACTCTATGATTACATTGAGTCGAATCCTTGGACACCATAGTCGTGAACCTGTGCCGGACTAGAGAAGCAACAAGTGAAACAAGAGAACTTAAATGAATTACCAGACCTCCACCAGAAAACTAGACTAAAATTGAGCCAAAAATCGAGCCATGTATTGAGTAATTAGATCTCCACACACAAATATTGTCTCCTTCACTGTGTCGCCACCCTTTGCAATTAATTGTCCACATACAAACTGAGTCCTTATCCTTGAAATTCGACCTTCTAAATCATTTCCATGGTTGTTAGAATTTTAAATTTTATGTTTACACAGTTACAATTATATTCTTTTAACATTTAATCCAATAACAACTGTAATAGGATCACTGAAAGATAGACAATTATAGATACAATAGAACACAAAGTTTATCCCGGGAAACCCTCGTTGGGGAGAAAACCCAGCAACCAAAATCCTCATTATAGATTCTTTCAACCAGTACAATGATGCGTTATAGCTCTCCAAGAAAGACCAAGAACAAAACACCAAAAGAACAAGTCTCCGAGACTTGTGCGCTAGACATCCTTATGCGCTCCAAGATACACAAGAGAAGTGTGTGTGAGTGATGAAATGAGAGGAACCTATCATCTATTTATACACAAAAAATGTCTCCTGAAGAGACATGACTCTTGACCTAACTAACCCATAAAACATGACCAACTTCTACATTAGCCACAATGGGGCTTTTTACAATTACAAGTAAAATACCAATAAAATAATAATTTATTTTGATTCGAATTTTACAATACAAATACAAGAATCTTCTAGAGGTTTGACCAATACAAATATACAAGAATATCTTCTGTAGTTACACCAAAAATATAACACTCCCTCTTAACTAAGAAGATATTCTTTCCAGACACAGACTCCAATTCTGATACCACACGAGCTCACATCCATTGAATGTTGAACATGTGAATCTATACATCCTTGGATAACCATAGTGAAACCTGACTTCACCTATGCATCCAAGGCCTATGGGTAGCTCTCAATAGCTACAACATTTCCCCAGGACATCCGCTACCCGAAATGCATCAGTACCTGATCATGTGCACCCATGTCTCAATGCCAACCGTTTTTCATGTTGGATGAGATACACCAGACTCAGTGCCAGCCCTTTTTCATGCTAGATGATATTTTCCATTTGTTCTCAGTGCCAACCCTTTTTCATGCTGGATGAGACCCACCAGACTCAGTGCCAACCCTTTTTCATGTTGGATGATATTTTTCCATACTTAGTGCCAACCCTTTTTCATGCTAGATGAGTTCCACCTATCACTCCCTCTCAAGAGGGAACACACCAAGATTGTCCTTAAAATACTCGAACTTCGTCCTCAATAGCAGCTTGGTGAACACATTCTCAACTTGATCCTCGATAGTCACAAACTGGAGCCTCACTGATCCCCTCTGTACCATATCCATGATATAGTAGTATCATATCTCGATATGATTCGAACTGTAATGGAACCTCGGGTTCTTTGACAACTTCATGCAACTCTGGTTGTCACACCAAATGCAGGTCACCTCCAATTCGAGACCAAATAACCTAGAAAACAACTTCTGAAGACATAATGCTTTTATGCTCGCTGCACATGCTGCAACATACTCAGCTTCAGTTGTACTGAGTGCCACACATGAATTCTTCCTGCTACTCCACAATACCATACTAGCACCAAGACTGAAGCAGTATCCTAAAGTGCTCTTCTAGTCAAGAATAGTTTGACCCAATATGAATATGAGTATCCATACAATCCAAACTCATGGTCAAATACATACCAAAGACCATGATCTAGATTACCCTTAAGGTACCTCAACACATGTTTTGATGAAACCAAATGAACTTGTCTAGGATGCTCCAAATGTTGAGTCAGGGTGTTCACAACAAAAAATATATCCAACCTTGTGTTTTTCAAATACATCAATGAACCCACCATCTTCTTGTATAAGGTAGAAACCACAATCTATGAAGTTGTATCCTGTAACAACTTCAGATTTGATACCATCGAAGTAGCCATGGAATTAAAGTCCAACATCCCGAACCTCTTCAGGATTCCAGAACATACTTTTCTTGACTTAGGAAAATTCCATCTGATCTCTGTTATACTTCGAGTCCCAAGAAGTAGTGCATCATTCCCAAATCTTTCATCTCGAATTCTGTAGCTAGTTTTCTCTTACACTCTGTGATGATATTTTCCCTACCTGTTAGAAACATGTCATCCGCATACAATAGTATAATCACCAGTACACCATCCTCAACCTTTAAGTAAAGGTTAGGATCCACACTGCTCTTGGTAAAACCCAATTTCATCAAAAAACTGTCAATCTTGCCATACCATGCTCTGGGTGCTTGCTTCAATCCATATAAATCCTTCTTTAACATGTACACATAAGTTGTTAGGATCCAAAATTCTCAAAATATCAAAAAATAATAGAAGTACACACCATGTACAGAATGTCAAAGTGGATAAAAACTCCAATATAGATAAGTTACACAATAACTCCTTAAACAAAAGGGGAACCCCCTCCAAATAACCAAATACCTTTCATACTTCACAATTGCCCTCTCAATAATGAATACATGATCTCTTATATATAGCTATTTACACTTGCACATGAGGTCCATTTATCACTAGGCTGACCCTAGTACATATGTATTTACAAATTACATGTACATTTAGGCCCCTATATGCCCCCCCTGGGGTCATATCATATAAATTTAGCCATTGTTATGCCCCTCTTGGGTCATAACATAGTACCATCCTTCAAAAATCTTTGTCCTCAAAGCTTTGCATTTAAAGGCTTCACATGTGATGAAACCAAGTAATATGACTTCCTTATGTTCCTGCTTTCTTCATTCCATTTTTGATGATCTATCCATCCAAAATCAATTCTTTTCAGTCTTAATCCTTGGTGTCTAGTTGTTGAATAATTTTCTTTCCTTTGATTCCATGTATTTTTGTTTAAGCTTCTGCAATATGTAGTCGTTGTTGGTCTTTGATAATAGTTTGTTGAAGAGTATTTTGGTGATTCCTTATTCCATGAATATTGACAAGTATTCCATCTTCTTCCTTCACAATGTTGATGTCGTCCTTCTTGTCTTCCTTGAAATGTTTCTTGGTAATTAGGGTGTCGATACAATTTCACATTTGATGGTGTTCGTTCACTATACACATGCATTTCATCTATGTTCTTTTCAGTGACAATGGAATCCTCGATCATCTTTGCTTGGTATTTGATTACTCTAGCCTTCGAGATAATACCATCATATTTGACATGCACATACTCTAGATGGAGTTCAACTTCTTCAAGTATCTTCTGTTGACCTTCTTGAATCTTGTCTTCTTTCTCCTTTTGAAGCTGCAATGTGATCCCATCTAACAAATTCCAACGTCCTTCTTCAATTATGGCTTTCATTTCTGACTTTACCTCATCTGTATTTAAGGATTCCTCAACTTTCTTACAAATTTCATCTTGCAGTATTTTGGTAGATTCTTCATCCAAGATTCTTATTTCTTCTTTATTTTGACAATTCTTCTTTTCTTCTTTCAATATATTAACCTCATCCAATATGTTTTTATTATGGCTTCATAATCTACATATCTCTTCATCTTTGTTTTTCAAATCTTCCCTTGACTCATCATTTTCCCACTTTTATTTACTATTATTTTCTTGCTTTAAGTTCTTAACCTCCTTAACGAGTGATTCATTAAGGGATCATATATTAGATATCTCCTCACCCTTATTCTTAATCTCTTCCTTTGCTTCTTTTAATTCATCTTGAATTCTATACAATTCCTCCATTTTTGTATCCCTAATCCATTTATCTTAGAAGAGTTTTTCAAATTCTTCCCATGTGCAGTGCCATCTAGTATTTTGAACAACACTCATCCACCACTTCCAAGATTCATCAAAAAATAATCTCTTGCTTTCTTAGGAGTCATATTATATTCTTTTACCAACCTCAACCATTCCATAGGATTGATTTCAGCTTTATCTTCATCTCCTGTAAATTTTAGGATAGGGTATCTAAATAGTCCTATTGACTAGTCTCAAACATGTGTTCTGAAGTTTATATATTGTAAAGGAGGTTTCCCCCTTGAAGTGGACTGAACTTTATTTATTTCTTATCATTTTTAAGGCATTGGGTCATAACATTTGGTATCAGAGCTCAAGGTCTTAGGGTTTCGCTGCTACATTTGAGACACCTTGGAATTTTAGCTATAAGTATTTTTATATGACATTTCAGAAGAAACCCCTTGGAGGAAATTTAGTAGACAAATCAAGGTATGTGGGGTTAAAATTTCAGCTCCTGAGGCCTTACACTTTCGGAGATACAACCTATGTAAGACAGGGTTTTGGAATCATCCTGAATTTATTCATTGTGGAATGTTCGCTATAAATATTGTTCTGTAACATTTCAGACCCTGAAATCCGATCATATTCATAGAAATTATCAAGGTATCTATGATAAAAATATCATCTTCTAGGTCATCCCACTTTTGTAGATACACCCTGTGGAAGATAGGGTATCTTACTAATCCTATTGACTAGTCTCAAACAAGTGCTCTGAAGTTTATATATTGTAAAGGAGGTTTCCCCCTCGAAGTGGACTAAATTTTATTGATTTATTATCATTTTTAAGGCGTTGGGTCATAACATTGAGTCTTCCTATCTTGTGTCTCAAACCCATGTGGTTTTTCCACATAAAATTCCTTTTTTATTTCACCATTCAAGAAGGTTGTCTTTACATCCATCTAGTGCACCTTCCATTTCATCAAAATGACCAATGAAATTATAGTCTTGATTGAGGTATATCTCACTACGGGAGAAAAATTATCCTCATAGTCAATCCATTCCTTCTGAGAGAAACCTCGAGCCACAAATCTTGCCTTATATTTTAAATATTTCCATCAATTGTGTGTTTCGTCTTGTAGATCCATTTTGAACTCACCACAAATTTATTCTTTGGTCTAGGAACCACATCCCAGAAATCATTCTGCATAACGGAATGGTATTCCTCTACCATGCCATCTTTCCATACTTTCTTTTCTGTAGCCTCTTCATAACTGGAAGGTTCTGCATCCATGATGTCACACAAGCATGCCACGTAGCTGGAATACAACTTTGGCTTCTTAATTTCCATGAAATATTTATTTGGGGCACCAATTTTTTCTGCATATTTGATAAGCTCCTATGTCGAAGCTGGTCTTATCTTGCAAGAAGGAATCTCTACTAGTTTCTGAGGTTCTTCTTCTGGAATGACTTCCTCTAGTTCAACTGCCTCTGTCTTTGGAACTATACGAACTTCATTCTCTTCCTCATGAACCTCTTCTGCACATATCTATTTGGATTTATTGAAAGTTGCATTCTCATCGAAGGTCACATCTTGGCTGATATCCAATTTCCGGTGACTGGGAATGTATATCATGTAATCCTTCGATGTGTCACTGTAACCAACAAATATGCCCTTCTATCTAGAAGGTTCCAACTTTGTCCTATTTTCCTTGGGGACATGAACAAATACAGGGCAACCAAATATTCTGAAATGGTTGACTTCTGGCTTCTTTCCTGAAAACATCTCTTCGAGTTTCTTGTTTTCAAGCACCTTGTGGGGACTTCTATTCTGCACGTACACTGCAGTCTTTGTTGCTTCTTCCCACATATGCATAGGAAGATATTGATAATGGATCATGGCCTTTACTGCTTCCATGATTGTTCAATTCTTCCTTTCTGCTACTCCATTCTGCCGAGGGTTATAGGGAGTATTTTTTTCTGCTACTCCATTCTGCTGAGGGTTATAGGGAGTATTTTTTAAAATATCCTTCTTAATCCCAACTTCCTTGCAATACTCCTTGAATTATTGTGAGGTGAATTCACCTCCATTGTCTGATTGCAAGGTCTTTATCTTCCACTCTATCAGGTTTTCTACCAATGCCTTGAACTCTTTGAATTTGCCCAAAAATCCATTCTTTGTCTTCAACAAATAAATCCAAGTTTTACGTGATTAATCATCAATAAAAGATACATAATATACATACCCACTTAGTGAAGCTTCTGACATTGGTCCACACATGTATGAATGCACGATGTCCAAAATTCCTTTGGCTCTGCTATCTCTATTGGGAAAGGAGTGCTTCACGTTTTTTCCTTGTGAACAACCTTTGCACACACCATATGGTTCTGCTTGTATTTCTGGTAGACCTATCACCATATTTCTCACAACTGTAATGGATTTGTAGTGTAGGTGAGAAAGTCTCCTATGCCATAGTTCACTGGGATTCACAGTATCATGAACCATTGAAGAATCAGATTGTCCTTTTAATTTGTAGAGTCCTCCATCTTCAACTACAATCACTACTGCAGCATCAAAGGTCTTCCCTACAGGCCACATAATAACTTTACCATCAACAAATGCTACTCTGAATCCTTTCTTATGCAATGCTAAAATTGAGAGAAGATTCTTCTTTAATCATGGAACATAGAAAACTTCCTTCATCTTCATTAGCTTTCTTGAGTCTAAATTGTAGGAAGATTCTCCAACTCCTTTGACTGGATACTGATAGTCATCACCCAATTTCACCTTGTGAGGTGAATATTTATGAACAAGATTAGATAAGGAGTCTTCATAAACTGTCATGTGCTTGGAAGCACCACTGTCTACCAACCAATTGTCGCTTCCATGTGTGACAGTACCTGTGAGGGATGAGAAAAATAAATAATCCTCATCACTTGATTCATCTTGCTTTGAAACCTTCTTGGGTGGCTCATCATCTTCAACTGTATGAGCTTGATGCCTCTTACCTCCTTTATTTTTCTTTATTTCTTTAATGAGGGGACAATCCCTAGAAAAGTGTCCCAATTCCTGACAACATAAACATCTGATGTTTGATTTGTCTCTTCTACCCTTCTTAAAATTATTAGGTGAAGATTTCTCATTATTTCTCTTTCCTTTCCTAGTCTGGGAGGCTAGGTCTTGATCTTCATCTACCATATTTTATTCTCTTGCTTCCGTCCTAGCTTCTTCCTGGTTGCAATCTTCGCAAAGCCTACTAAACTTGGGAAGATTCTTTCTTGAGAAAATACCTTGGATGAATGCATCCCATGACCTTGGGAGGCCATTCAAGGTGGTCATAACCATCTCTTCTCCTTCTACCAAGTCACCAATGGATTCTATTTGCTCCTTGATTTGATTCACTCTTGAGAAGTAGGAGTGAATGGATTTTGAGTTATGCATCTTCACATTCTCCAACTAAGTTCTCAGATTCATCCTTCGATTGACGTGCTTCCTTCAAACAGATGAGTTAAGGTGTCCATCATTTGATTTGGAGAAGATAATGATGATAAATGATGGATAAGGTGGTCCTTGATGGATTCTACAATAATCCTTTTGCTTTCACCATGTCCTTCTTATGCTTTTCCTTAACTTCATTTCCTTCAGGTTCTTGAAAATATTCTTTGATGAACATATCCAGATCATATTCTTCAATAAGGAGGGTTATTTTGTACCTCCAATCCATAAAGTTATCAACTCCATGTAGCTTCTCATTGATCTTCGTTCCGGTAGTCATCCTACCTGGGACTACACAAAAATATGACTAGAATTGAGAATAATTAGAAGAGATGTTTGAACTTACCAACATGTGTGCTCTACTAGGGAGAGCTTCTTGGTGGTCTTGCTTCATTAAAATCCCCCCCAGAAACTGAAAAATGTTAACCTTATGGTTTGGGTGAAATCCTAACTGCAACAACTACAAACTAAAAAACTGGTTCATTGGAAAAGCACGCTAGGCTAGGGTGAACTTCTCGGTGGTATTGGTTTGTCTGACAAATGTCTATAGAATAAAAAAACAAGTCCTTTTAGGCTTCTATATTTTCATCTGGATTCTATTTAGGCCTACTCTGATCCCATGTTAGAATTTTAAATTTTTTGGTTACACAGTTACAATATATTCTTTTAGCATTTAATCCAATAACAAATGTAATAGGATCATTGAAATATAGACAATTACAAATACAATAGAACACAAATTTTATCATGGGAAACCCTCGCGGGGGAGAAAACCCAACAACCAAAATCCTCAGTATAGATTCTTTCAACCAATACAATAATGCGCTATATCTCTCCAAGAAAGACCAAGACCAAAACACTAAAAGAAAAAGTCTCCAAGACTTGTGCGCTAGACCTCCTTATGCACTCCAAGATACACAAGAGAAGTGTGTGTGTGTGAGTGACCAAATGAGAGGAACCTATCCTCTATTTATACAAAAAAGTATCTATCGAAGAGACACAACTCTTGACCTAACTAACCCATAAAAAAGGGTAGAATTCTACATTAGCCACAATGGGCATTTTTACAATTACAAGTAAAATACCAATAAAATAATAATTTATTTTGATCTGACTTTTACAATACAAATACAAGAATCTTCTAGAGGTTTGACCAATACAAATATACAAGAATATCTTCCGTAGTTACACCAAAAATATAACAATGGTTACGACTGGACAAAGGACAGTCGAGTTCATCCCACATCTCAAAGAAAGGAATGGAAGAGGCTGGGGAAAATATAGGACCCAACTTGAAGTATTTAATGAGGGCTTGTGAGAGTGCATGGCATACACATGTTAGGTGGGGTTCTCGTAAGGGGGGGAGCCCCCCTTTTTTTAAATTCCCTAATCAACCAATGAACATTGTTTTCATCTAAGCTTCACATAGGGGAAAGAGACCAAAGGCCTCCCCATTTAAGGAATTTTGTGTGAGAATGATTTCTCATGGAATTATTTCAATGTGTTTAGATCCATTTACTGAAATGATTCCTTCTTTCTATTTGATGGATAGGTTGTCCTACCTATCAACTTTCTGATTATTTGATCGTAAGACATGGAATAACTCAATTTCCTGAAAGGATTGCATTTTTGTTCAAATTCTTATAAGGATTGCTCGAAGATGGATATTCTTCAGAAGAGAGTTTTATCTTGCATGAGTGATTATTAATTTGGAATCTCTGACCACTGTGAGATTAGATATGCCTTTATCTTTTTCCAGAACCATTCCCTGAAGTAATTCATATTCTTAAGCTTGGTTATTTGAAGAATTCCCAATACTCTAGGAGAAAGAGAATTTTAGATGACCTCCTAGATTAAACAACACCACTTTCGCACCTGCTACCTCAAAATTGAAATTCTTTTTTTAAACCCTTAAAAACTAATTAAAACAAATTAAAAAAATAAAAGCACCTAAAATGAAACCTAAAAATAAATTTAAAAAACATAAAAAAGAAAATAAAATAATCAAAAAACACATTTAAAAAAAAACTAAAATAGCCAAAATACATTTTTTCCATTTTTTTTATAAAAAATAAACTAACATAAAAATTACTAAAAGGACCAAATTAATAAAAAACAAATAAAATAAAATAGAAATGATTAAAAAATACAAATTAAAAAAAAAATCATATTAAAAACAATGAAATTAAAAAATAAAACGAAATAGAAAAAAACAAATTAGCAAAAAACTCAAATTAAAAAAAAAAAGGTTGGGCATTGTGGGTGGGGAGGGGTGATGCACGAGATTCCCCCCAACCCATGCACATTGGATTGATAGCCTTAATGTTTTTAATACAATTTATATCATTATTATCAATTAAAAATTATTTTCCATTTTTAAAGTCAATCCAAAATAATAATTGTTACTTTTTTCTCTTCTTTTCAATATGAGTACTCCACCACCTATTCCAAAAACTAAGCCTATCAGGGGGAGGCACCCCAAAATCACCCTAGATGTCCTTTATGATTATATGGAATCATTAGAAAAAAGGAGAGAAGAGAGAGATGCCAAAAGCCAAATATAGTTAGAATCATTAGAAAAAAGGAGTGAAGAAAGAGATGTAAAACTCCAAATAGAACTAGAGGCAATGCTTGATAAAAAAAACAGACTCTTCAAATATACCATTCAAACTCAAATAGAGGATAGATTCTTAGAGTTAAAGAGTGAATTACAGACAATGAAGGATAGGATTCAAGAAATGGAAAAACATAAACAATCAACCCAAGAAGGAGAGGCTGAATAAAATCGCAACTTGAGAGATATGATTAAAGAGCTAGAAGAAAAACTAACCAACAATTTGACCCTCAGTAATCTGGAAAAAAAATTGGATATCAAACCCATCAAAGAGGAAATGAATAATCTAATCAAACAGGACCATGAGCGTAATAAAATATCCTTGAACCTCATAATTTTTGGTATAAAAGAACAACAAGAGGAGAATATGCTAGAAATAGTAAAAGAATAATTAAATAATAAATCACAAATTGATACAACTTACCTCATAGAAGGAAAGAGGCTAGGAAAAATAATTGATCACAAAGATAGGTTGATTCATGTCAAAGTAAGTAGTAATGACCATAAATATATCATACTCAGTAAATCTCCAAGCTTAAAAGAGTCAGGGATATTTATAAATGAATACCTCATTCCCGACGACCAATCTGAATTAAGGAAGGAAGTTCAAAAGGTAAAAGAAGTCAAGAAAGAAGGAAAATGAGAAAAAATTAGAAATAGAAAATATATTGTTAGGGATAGATACCAGAAGGATAATAATAAACAAGAATTTGGGACACTCGATATCCGTTTTTGGAACTGTTGTGGCTTTCCATGACACAAAGGTCCTATGATAAGTTGGATCCTGAGTGATATTGATATTATTTGTCTAGTTGAAACTTGGGATCATGAAGATTCTAAGGTCCCTAACATAGACAGATTTGTCTTGTGGTCGGCATGGAGCAAAAAGTCCCACCGTAGAGGGATAGGAGGCATAGCTTGCTATATTAGAAAGAGGATTTCTCCTCACATTCAACTTCATAAGATCAACCCTCTCAATCAATACATTTGGACATAAATTTTAGACACCAATGCTAAGAGGATGTATATAGAAATTTTCTATTTCACACCTATTAATTCTACATTTTATAAGAAAAACAGTCTAGATAGAAATTGTCCCTATAATAATTTAGAATAAGATATTTATAGTTTGAAAAATGAAAGTAATATCCTCCTGCTAGGAGACTTTAATGCTATGACTGCAACTAAACAAACTACTCTTTTAAGCATTGATTCCAACCATAATCCTTTATGGCTAGATGAGGACCTTGTTTTATCTAATAGCTACAAAAGAAGCTATGAAGACCTAATTGAGAATTTGTTTGGTACTGAGTTGGTCAAGCTCTCCAGCTCTCAAGACCTAACAATTTGCAATGGAGTAATGAAGTGGCCAAACTCCAACCAGATGACTTGTATTCATGGGATAGGTAGTAATTTCATAGATTATGTGATATCTTATATCCCCATTTCCAACCAAATAACAACTTTTAACCTTTTAAATGACCCTGAACCCGAATTTGATCATAAACCTTTAACCCTAACTCTAAAATTTTCCATGAACAAGAGCGCCATGAAAGAAAATTTTAATAATCAAAGACAATTGCACTTTGACAAAAGTAAAGTTGAACTTTTCTTAAAGGATTTAAATAGTAAATTACATATCCTAACTTATAAGGACAACATTGAAGAACTCTATCATAATTTTACAACTACCCTTTCCACTTGTATTAACAAGTTCTCTTTCAAGGTGTCCTGTAAAAAGAATAATAGAATGAACAACCCTTGGTAAGATAACAAATGTAAAATTTCTAGGAAATACATTAGGGATGCTTCTAATGAGTCCTTAAAACTCGATAAGATCAATATGTACAAATCCCTAGTTAAAACGGAAAAAAAGGTACTATATCAATAAAAGGAAAGAACAACTTTCACAACTATCTAAGTTGGATTCTAAGAAGTTATGGAGCAAAATTATAAACTGCAATACTAAATAAAATAATATGATTCCCTTAAGGGACTAGAGTTCCTACCTTAAAATTATTTATGAGTTCCCTAATGCCATGGACACCATTCCTATTTTCCCCATAGAGGATGTCGTTTTTTCTTTAGATGACATAGAGTTCGGGGTTAAGCGGCTTGCAAATGGGAAAGCTAAGGACATTGAAGGATACCAAGATGAAAATTTTAAAATCGGAGGGCCTATCCTTATCCCTCTCACACACAAGATCTTCAATTTAGATGTCAAGCAGGGCTTCCCTAAACCCTAGACGCAAAGCCTTATTGTTCCTATTTTTAAAAATGGGGATAGAAACATTCCCTCTAATTTTAGGACCATTATGATTAGCCCGATTTTAGCTAATCTTTATGGAATTATTTTAGAAAAGAAGATTACACTTTGGCTAGAAAGTCACGTTAAAATAGATAAAGACTAGGCCAGGTTTAGGAGATATCATTCAACTGTGGACAATATTGTTACCTTTAGGATCATTGCAGAGGAGTTCCACAATACTAAAACGAATCTTTTTTGTTTTTTTATTTACTTTAGAAAATCTTTTGACATGGTTCCTAAAAAACCTTTGGAATAGGTTGGAAGAGATAAAAGTGCCTCTCAAGTTGAGCGTTATTGCAATAAGGATGTAAGAGAACATTATTTCTAAGTTTTAAAATGTTGAGGGCTGGTCAAAAGAGATTAACTGTAATATTGGAGTCAAACAAGGTTGTCCCTTGTCCCCTACCCTTTTTGGCTTATACATTGACAAGTTAGAAGATTGTTTGGAAAAAGAAGGCTATGTTGGCCCTACTCTCAGTGTTATAATCATCAATCTTCTTCTTTATGCTGATGATATCGTTCTTATGGCAGGGAGTCCCCATGATCTTGAAAACCAACTATTAATATGGGTATGACTGTTAATATTGATAATACTAAGGTCGTGATTATTAAATCCAATAAAATGTTAGCCTCTTTCTCATATACAATCATTAAGTCTTAGTATACCACCTTTATATATTTTACATACTAATATATAGTTGTTATCCTAAGTGTGTTTCTAGATTCCTATAGTGTCTCCTCCTACCTTATCTCCTGATGAGGTGTCGATGTGAGAACAATTGAGGTGGTTTTATTATTGTATTATATATTTGTATCATTAATATGAATACAATGTTGAGAATTATGGCTTGAGGTCTTTTTCGCTAATCTTCTTGTCCTAATATTCTTATGCTCAATTTCTTCATAAAATCACTTATGATACCTTCGTATATGACAACAACAACTTGGAGGAAGAGACTTCATGCAAATATATTGGAATTGACATTCACCACAAGCTCAACTAGAATTATAACATTGAGAAAAGGATTATTGGGGGATGGAAAGCTTATTATGGGCTTGAAAACAATTGTAATTCAGTCGATATTTGGATTTGGAATATGAAGAAACTCCTATTTGAGTCTCTCATTACACCTGTTATTCATTGTGGATGTGATGTCTGGGGTTGTAGTATCTATTGTGAATCCTGGAGAAAGATAGAGAAAATATAAAA
>JASDQU010509627.1:40610-56547 GCA_032191745.1 Picea mariana
ATATATATATATATATATATTAATTTTTTTTAAATGGGGTTGTTTTGTCCTTCTTTATTTTAAAAGTTTTTTTCTTCATTTTTTTAACGTAAATTAAAAAATAAAAGTTTACTTAATAAATAAATTTTCAAATTTCCAATTTAGGGGATGATGTTAACATTTTTATTTGCAATAGTACTAGTTGTCAATGAGACAATTTCAATTAAATTGTAATTTTAATTCCAATTTTTTTTTGTGCAACTAGAAGCACCACTTTTCGATTTAAGGGTCAATTTTCCGCAATGGTATCGGTCGTCAAGGTCATGATTTCAATCTTGTCATAATTTTAACCACCCCCCAAAAAAGGGTGCTACTAGTAATGCCACTTTTTGATTTGGAGGTAAAAATAGTCACTAAATGCGACCTCTAAAAAAAACGAGAACCCTGAAGAGTTTTGGTAACTTTGTTAGGAGTGTTTTCATTGTTCTTGTTAATTTGAGAGTGAATAGAAGATCTAGTCTATGCCAATGAGTTGTTGGAGTAGTTCCCTAAAGTGTTAATGTAGGCCAGTTCAAGATCGTCATTCGAGGTTTCCTTTCAAGCTTACATAGCAGTGCACTAAGAGACACATGGACCCATGTTGATGAAATGGTTAGGCTATAAGCCTAGTGTTGTAATCTTATAGATTACACGAGCATTCAAGAAAGGGACTACATCCGGGAAATCACATCAATAACACACACGTAACTCAAGAGAGAAGCAATATTTGTGGGAAGATTATCCAACCGAGTTCATATTCCTTCTTTATTGGTATTTATAAATTAGGAATATGGTTGGAGTGATTGTACACGCTCTAAATATTCATTCATTAGGTTCTCTTAACATGTACTTTATTAAATATATTCATATATTCTTATGCAAACGTATAACGTATGTTGAATATAACAAGGGCCTAAAAGGCCTCCCAACATCTCCCCCACCCTCAAGTCCTTTCTCGTTCTGACTAAGTGTGCAACAACATCCTGCTTGTCTACTCCTACAGAAGTATCCTTACTCTGCATCAACCATGCATACCAATTTGCATAGGTAAATTAACCACAACATATGTATAGGAAGATACATGCATACAAGATTTATTGTGACTTGTTACTCTTTATAGACTAATTTCATATAGATCTAGATGACTACATATCATAGGTCCTAGATCCTCGATCTCCCCACTGTCAACATTCTCTTCAATTTGAAGGACATGTAAATGTGTTGAACCTGCATATAATAGATCTAGCTAGGAATTGACATACACAGTTGTAGATAAAATAGAAGAAAAGAGAAGCAGGAGAGAAAGAATGGAGGAATTCTCATTAACCAAATGAATGAATGATAATTTACACATGATATACTCTGTATAACTAAACCAATGTGCACTGGAGGAGAATCCAATGCACCATAGTGGTGGTCTAGAGTGATCTAGACACGCACCAACAGTTACGAGAGTAAACTTCCACCTAGTCTAGTCTCTCTAACAGTTACGGGAGTGAACTGCCACCTAGTCTGAGTTAAATAGTTTATCAGTCTTCAGTTAACTGACTGAAACATAGTGAAGTGAGGAGGAGATCAAGGAATTATGAGCAATGTGCTAGTCTGGTGATGATCCCAATTATACATGGTGATAATCCCAATGTAGCATCTAGACTCCACTCAACTAATCAAGCTGAAGTGAAAAATGAAGATAATATTCTCCCTAGAGGAATATTCTTCCTAAAATATAGGAGACTGAATAATGACTAATAAACATAGCAAAAACCTTAGGAAAAAGAAATACTAGGTGTGTGTGAAGTAACTCCAACACCCCCCCTGAACATCACTATGGTGAAAATAAATAATGGGTCTTGACAATGAGGCCATGTTAGGTACCAAAATACAAAAGATACACTGAAATAAAATGAGGAAAGAGGGAAAACCTCATGGGAAAACGCCCCCCTCAAAGTACAATGTATGTAAAAAGAAGAACTGACAGTTTCTAGAAAACTGTGTCCTTCACTCCAGGATGACTACACAGAGAATGGAACTTCTTCTCAGTGAAGGTCTTGGTGAAGATGTCTGCAGTTTGTTCTACTGAAGGAAAAAACTATAGGTCAATGATAACCTCATGTACTAAGTCCCAGATGTAGTGCATGTGGATATCGATGTGCTTCATCTGCTACCTATGAACTGGATCTCTGCAGAACTTTAGAGTTCTCTGGTTGTCACACCAGATGATGATCGACTGATGAAACTAAATTCCCAACTCAGTGAGAAATTTTTTTAGCCACATAGCCTGAATGGTTATTTTAACTACCCCTATGTACTCTGCCTTGGTTGAAGATAAAGCAATAGAAGCCTGCTTCTTGCTCAACCAACAGATAGGCCCGGAACCAAGATTGAGTGAGTAACTAGATGTGGAATTGTGATCAATGCTATAGTCATCCCAATCAAAATCAGTGAACCCGATGAGCTCCAATGTAGAGTCTGTTACATATTGAATCCCAAAGGTGATGGTTCCCTATACATATCAAAGGATACGCTTTGCAACCTTCCAATGTAACTCATGCGGCTCCTGCATGAACCCGGAGACTGCTCCAACTACATAAGAGAGGTCTGGTATGGAGTGTGTGAGATACAAAAATCCCCCCAATAACTATCTGTATAGTGTGTTGTCAACCAGTGGAGTGTCCCCACCATCCTCAAGTATGACTCCTGACAGGAAAGGAGTCAAGGCAGACTTGCAATCTGTCATGTGAAATCTCTCAAGGAGATCTCGTGCATACTTGGAGTGAGAAAATTTGATGTCTGATCCATCCTGATTGATCTCAAGTCCAAGGAAGAAATGTAGCAGACCCATGTCCATCATCAAGAACCTGTCATGTAGAATCCTCTTGACTATAGTAATCGTTAAATTCGAGCAACCGGTGATCAAAAAATCATCAACATACAGAACTAGGAGTAGAAGTGAATCAACGGTCCTTAGCATGTAAACATTCGGGTCTGATTTACAACGTACAAAGTTCTATGACAATAGGTAGGACTCTATATTGGCATACCATGCCCTTGGAGCCTGTTTAAGGCCATAAAGAAACTTCTTTAGTCGACAGACCAAATATGAATCCTGCATAAATCCTTGGGGCTGCTCCATATAGATCTCCTCAGAGATATCATCGTGAAGAAATTCATTCTTCACGTCCATCTGATGGACTTCCCATCTCTTGGCTACCACAATGGCAAGTGCCAAATGTATGGAATCCATCTTTGCTACTGGAGCAAAGGTATCATCATAGTCAATGCCATGCACCTACTGAAAGCCTTTGGAAAATAGCATGGATTTGTATATGCTAATATGTCCATCCACTATGCTCTTTGTCTTGTAGACCCATCTGCACCTGACAAGTTTCCTTCCAGAAGGAAGGGAACCAGATCCCATTTCTAGTTCTGGAGGAGGGAATTGTACTCCTCCCGCATGGAAGATTCCCAAAAGGGATTTCTAATGGCCTCGCCATAATATCGTGGATATGAAGACTGAACCAAGAAAAGATGAAGCCTTGGTGGAAATGGTTCAGTGGCAGTGAGTGCAAGAGGATGAAAATCAAGCCCTTGCTTCTCATGAAAAGAAAATTAGAATAAAAAGAAGAAGTTTCATCAAAGAATTCAATGACAAGAAAACTTCAGCAGCTCCAGGTCATGAACAAAGAAAAGACATATCAAAGATTCAATGCTTCAAATGTGACAAGTATGGACACATTGAGATAAATTGTCCTACCAGGAAGAAAGGAAGACAACATACATCCACTTCCGATGTTGGTCCATAACCACCTCAAAGAGATGAAGATGACGCGTTCTTCTTCATTTCATCACTCTCAGGTATAGTTCCTATTGATAGTGATATTTGGTTGATTGACAAAGGTTCTTCCAGACACATGACTGGATATAAAGAACATCTTACATACCTTGTAGAGAGAGAGTCTCATCTGCATGTTGTACTTGGTGATAATGCCAGATATACTGTGAAAGGAGTTGGATCTTCTTCCTTCCAATTAGATTCTGACATACCACTTCAATTAAGTGAGGTACTATATGTACCTGGGATGAAAAGGAACCTTGTCTCTATTTCTTCCTTAGAGGATAAAGGCTACAAGGTTACTTTCTCTGAAGGAAAATTTCTTGCATGGCACAAGAACTCACACATGGATTCTGCCTGGGTAATTGGTGTTCGAGAAAACAATTTGTACAGATTGACTTTCCAGCCAGTCCAGGCCTTGTTACATGACACTATCATCTTGAGCTAGCTATGGCATAGGATACTTGCTCATTTACATTATAGAGACCTTCCCACTCTAGGGAAGATGGTGATAGGCCTTCCAAAGATACATATTGTGCATGATGGTGTTTGCAGAGGTTGTGCTCTTGGAAAGAATGTCAAGGTGTCCTTTCCGAGCAGTGACAGTAGATCCAAGGGGATCTTGGACTTCATACATTCAAATGTTTGTGAAACCATGACTGTTTCTTCCTTGAGAGGATACTTATACTATGTGCTCTTCATTGATGATCACTCTCGGAAGACATGGATTTACTTCTTGAAGACCAAGGATGGACTCCTAGTGATATTTCAAGAGTTTAGAGCTCAGGTCGAGAACCTGACCGAGAGAAAGATCAAAGTGTTGAAATCAAATAATGGAGGAGAGTACACCTCCATGGATTTCAGTGATTTCTGTATTGAGGTAGGGATCAAGAGGGGGTGCATCGTTCCTTATAACCCTCAGCAAGATGAGGTTGTAGAGAGGAAGAACAGATCCATTGTTGAGGCAACCAAAGCGATGATACATGATCAAAATCTAACTATGATTCTTTGTGCAGAGGCATCCACGACAGTTGTGTACGTTTAGAACATGAGTCCTCATAATATTCTGAAGAACATGACTCCCGAATAATATTTCACCGGAGTGAAGCTTGAGGTTGGACACTTCAATATATTTGGGTGTCTAGTATACATTCATGTACCCAAGGAAAAGAGGACCAAGATGGACCCTTCAGGAAGAAAGCATACATTTTTGGGGTATAGTGAATATTCGAAGGCATATTGGATATACATCCATGGTGAGAGACAAATAAAAGTTAGCACAGATGTCACCTTTGAAGAAGAGATATCCTTTCGAAGATCTGGAGAATCTCATATGGAGATTGACAACGAGAAGAAATACGAGACAATACCTTCTCCCCCTTCAGCAGTTCAGAGGGAGAAAATTACTGATCCAGTTGATCCAGTTAATCTCATAGCTCTAGTTGATGTTCCCAGAGACATTGTAGTAGGCCAGAAGAGGCTTGCATGGGCTCGATAGACTCTGTAGGAGGCAGAGGGACATGTAACCCCTCGTGGTACATTCTGAGAGAGAAAGAGACCACATAGATTTTAGAGATATGTTTCAAATATGAGCCACATCATTGATACTGAGCCTTCTTGTGATGGAGAAGCAGCAGGTCAACAGGTTTGGAAATATGCCATGACCGAAGAGTATCAATCCACCAGGAAGAATGATGTGTGGGATATTGTTCTGAGACCAAAAGGGAAGTCTGTAGTGACTTCCAAGTGGATCTATAAGATCAAACATGCAACTGATGGAAGTTTCTAGAAGTACAAAGCGATATTTGTGGCTAGAGGATTATCTCAGGTGGAGGGAATATATTATGAAGAGACATTTTCTCCTATTGCCCGATACACTTCCATCCGTATGATTATTTCCCTTTCTTCATCCATGGGTTGGAAACTACATCAGATGGATGTGAAGACAACCTTTCTTAATGGAGAGATAGAGGAAGAAGTTTACATTGAGCAGCTAGATAGATTCGTGTTACATGAGAAGGAATCTCATGTGTGCAGGTTGAAGAAATCCCTGTAATGGACTAAAACATGCACGTCGTGCATGATATGAGAATATTGATGGATAGTTGATGCATTTTGGCTTCAAAAAGAGTGTTGTTGATCTCAACCTATAATACAACACTGTTGGTGAAGAGAGACTAATTTTGGTCCTATATGTTGATGACTTATTCCTCACTGGTTCAGAAAGCCTTATTGTTGAATGCAAGCGTGCATTGGCTTCTGAATTCAAGATGAAGGACCTTGGTATGATGCACTACTTCTTGCGACTAGAAGTGTGGTAGAGGACTGATGAGATTTTCTTGAGTCAAGGGAAATACACAGTTGAGATATTGAATAAATTCAGGATGACAGACTGCAAGCCCATGCCTATACCGATGGTGATGAATCTGAAGAAACTGAGTGAGACTTCTTCAGATTCAGGCAAGATTAATTCACATATTTACAGACAAATGATTGGATCATTGATGTGTCTGGTTAACACCAGACCTGATATATGGTATGCAATGAGTGTACTCAGCCAGTTTATGAGTCAGTCGAGACATTCACACTGGATAGCAACAAAGCATGTGTTGAGATATTTATGAGGCATGATTGGTTATGGACTAACATATGCCTTTGGTGTAGACATGATAGTGTAGGGATATGCCGATGTAGATTGGGCAGGTAGTGCAGTGGACCAGAAGAGAACCTTCGATTGTTGTTTTACTTTGGGATCTTCCATGGTTTCTTGGTGCATCAGGAAACAAACTTCTATGGATTTGAGTACCGCAAAAGAAGAGTACATTGCATTATGTGTGGTAGTCTATGAATCAGTTTGGCTTCACAAGATCCTTGTAGACTTATTTGGACATGAGATGGATTCCACTATTATCCATTGTAATAACCAGAGCTATGTGAAGATCTCATAGAATCCTATGTTTCACGACAAATCGAAACACATTGAGATCAAATACCATTACATAAGAGATATGGTACAGAGGAAAGCAGTACATGTGCAGTACCTTTCTACACACGACCAAGTTGTAGATGTCTTCACCAAACCTCTTGCCATGATGAATTTCAAGTACTTCCATGAGAGACTTGGCCTGGTGAAGAATTACTCCCTAGTTGAGAGGAAGTGCTGATGATTGAAACTTCATGAGACATTCTCCAAATCATAATCCTCTAGACTAAGTTGCATTGATCTGTGAGAACGCCTATGTGATAGGTGACTCATACTCCTCTAGACTGAGTTGAGATGATGTGTGTTGGTTTCTTGTCGTGCTCCTCTGGATTGAGTTGAGATGACTTGAGATGGTCTCCTGTCAGACTCCTATGGACTTAGTTGAGTTGACTTGATATGGTTCTCTAGTTCGTACTCCTATGGATTTAGTTGAGTTGATCTGTTTGAGAGTGACGTCCCTTGTGGTTGAGAAAAATTGGACTTGTCCTTAGTGGTATAGCACTAGAGGATGTTTGTGAGATCCCTTGTTATATTTTCTAAGAGTAATATTACTGTGAAACCCTAATTTGTATTGTAAAGGGTACAAGTTAGCCTATTATGTAAAGATAATTAATATTGTGTAAAAGATTAATTATATTATAGAGTTGTACAAGTTTGCCCTATTGTGCCAATAGACACATATAATTGATGAGTTAGGTCATGTATTTATAAGAGAGATACATCCCCATTGTGGATCATATCTCATTCACTCAACGATTAACTTGGAAAACTAAAATTTGGTGCACACTTCTTATGCGCTAGCTTTCTCGGTCATAGAGCACCCTCTTGTGTGTGCTAGAGTTTATGGTGTGAGGGTGATCTACTCTTGACTCTATAACAAAGGATTGTTGGGTTTTCCCCTTGTTTGAGAAGGGTTTTCCTAGGATAACTTCTTGTGTCTTGTGCATGGTGTAAATGTGTTGAACCTACACAAAATAGATCTAGCTGGGAATTGACATACACAGTTGCAGAGAAAATAGAAGAAAAGAGAAGCAGGAGAGAAAGAATGGAAGAATTCTTATTAACCAAATGAATGAATGATGATTTACACATGATATACTTTGTATAACTCAACCAATGTGCACTATAGGAGAAGATAATGCACCATAGTGGTTGTCTAGAGTGATCTGGACACACACCAGCAGTTACAGGAGTAAACTTCCACCTAGTCTAGTCTCTTGGGTAGTTACAGGAGTGAAATGCCACCTAACTGAGTTAACTAGTCTATCAGTCTCCAGTTAACTAACTTAAATAGAGTGAAGTGAGGAGAAGATCAGGGAATCATGAGTAATGTGCAAGTCTGGTGATGATCCCAAGGAGAATGCACATTAGCTGGTGATGATCCCAATGTTGCATGGTGACAATACCAATGTAGCATCTAGACTCCACTCAACTAATCAATCTGAAGTGAAAACTGAATAGAATATTCTCCCTAGATGAATATTCTTTCTAAAATATAGGAGACTAAATAATGACTAATAAACATAGGAAAAACCTTAGGAAAAAGAAATCTTAGTTGTGTGTGAAGTAACTCCAACACGTCCCCTGAACATCACTATGGTGAAAATAAAGAATGGGTCTTGGAAACAAGGCCATGTTAGGTACCCAAATGCAAAAGATACACTGAAATAAAGTGAGGAAAGAGGGAAAACCTCATGGGAAACCCCCCGCCCCCCCCTTAAGGTACAATGTATGTAAAAAGACGAACTGATAATTTTTAGGCAACTGTGTCCTTCACTCCAAGACGACTGTGCAGAGAATGGAACTTTTTCTCAGTGAAGGTCTTTGTGAAGATGTCTACAGTATGTTCTGCTGAAGGAAATAATTGTAGGTCGATGATCCCCTCATGTACTAATTACCGGATGTAGTGAATGTGGATCTCAATGTGCTTCGTCTACTGACTCTGAACTGGATCTCTGTAGAGTTTTAGAGTGCTTTGGTTGTCACACCAGATGACGATCGGACGATGAAACTAAATTCCCAACTTAATGAGAAAATGTTTTAGCCACATAACCTGAATGGTTATGTTAAATACCCCTCTGTACTCTCCCTCAGCTGAATATAGAGAAATAACAACCTGCTTCTTGCTTGACCAACAGATATGCCCAAAACCAAGATTGATTGAGTAACCATATGTGTACTTGCGATCAATTTTATCACCAGCCCAGTCAAAATCAATGAACCCAATGAGATACAATGTAGAGTTTTCTACATAATGAGTCCCAAAGGTGATGGTTCCCTGTACGTATCGAAGGATACACTTTGAATCCTTCCAATGTAGCTCATGTGACTCTTGCATGAACCGGGAAATTGCTCCAACTGCATAGGAGAGGTCTAGTCTGGAGTGTGTGAGATACAACAAGCTCCCCACTAGCTTTCTGTATAGTGTGTTGTCAACTAGTGGAGTGTCCCCACCATCCTCAAGTTTGACTCCTGATAGGAAAGGAGTTGGGGAAGACTTGCAGTCTGTCATGTGAAATCTCTCAAGGAGATCTCGTGTATACTTGGCCTGAGAAAGTTTGATGCTTGATGCATCCTAACTGATCTCGAGTCCAAGAAATAAGTGTAGAGAAACCATGTCCGTCATCAAGAAACTATCATGCAGAATCCTCTTGACTGCAAAAATCACTGAAATTGAGCAATCGGTGATCAACAAATCATCAACATATAGAACTAGGAGTAGAAGTGAATTAATCATCCTAAGCATGTAAACATTCAGGTCTGATTTACAATGTACAAAGTTTTGTGACAACAGGTAGGAGTCCATCTTGGCATACCATGCCCTTGGATCCTGCTTGAGGCCATAAAGAGACTTCTTCGGTTGACAGACCAAAGATGAATCCTGCATAAATCCCTGGGGTTGCTCCATATAGAAATTCATTCTTCACGTCCATCTGATGAAATTCCCATCCCTTGGATACTACAATGGAAAGGGACAAATGTATGGAATCCATCTTCTCTATTGGAGCGAAGGTATAATCATAGTCAATGCCATGCAACTGCTGAAAGCCTTTGGCAACAAGCCTGGATTTGTATCTACTAATATGTCCATTTGTTGTGCCCTTGGTCTTGTAGACCCATCTGCACCTAACATGTTTCCTTCCTGAAGGAAGGGGAACCAGATACCAAGTATGGTTCTCGAGGAGGGAGTTGTACTCCTCCTGCATGGCGGATTCCCAAAAGGGATTTCTACCAGCCTCGCCATAAGACTGTGGATCTGAAGACTAAACCAAGAAAATATGTCTGGGTGGAAACGATTCAGTGGAAATGAGTTCAAGAGGAGGCTCCTCGAAATCAAATCAAGTCCTCCTAGTATCAACTAGATCCCCAACAAGATCCCCTGCATCCTGAAGAGTAGTCTGAGCCCACTTAGGCATCTACTCTGGTTCTACATCTGCATTTGCATGCACTAACTCTGCATCTGACTGTACCAAATTTGTATCTAGATAATCTGAATCCTATGAATAGGAACTCTCATCTGAATAAAATTCGGCATGTGCATGCTCATCATCTCTGGCAGGTGGAAGAAAAAAGGTGTGTGCATGCGGTTGTTGAGGTACATGTGAGACACTTACCTCGAATTGGACACTTCACTCAATGATGAGTGGGTCCGAGGAAAGATCAATAAGTTTGTATCCCTTCACACCATCAGGTTATCCAACAAAGATACACTTTTTTCTCTATGGATCAAGTGCCTTTCTCTTTTAAGAGGGAATCCGGGCCCATGCACGTGAACCGAAAATACAAAAGTGGGTCACTTCCGATTTGAGGCCGCTCCAAGCCTCGTAGGGGGTCTTATCCTTGACATATCTATGGGGAGATATATTTTGGGTGTAGGTTGCACAATTAAGTGCTTTGGCCCATAATCTCTGTGGAAGTGACTTTTCATGTAGCATGCAAGATTCCATCCCTTTTAGAGATCTATTTTTCCTCTCAAAAACTCTATTTTGTTGTGGTGTATAGGGAACCATGTGCTGCAAATAAATCCCTACGTCATGACAAATATTATGGATCTCATGGTTGACATACTCTCCCCTATTATATGTTCGAAGGATTTTGATTTTATTTCCTGACTGTGTCTCAACAAGGGATTTGAAATCTTTTAGGTGTTGAAAGATCTTTGATTTTTTATTGAGAAAGAAAACCCATGTGAAGCATGAGAAATAATCAACAAAAATGAGCACGTACCTTGCTTTGATGATGGATGGATGCTGAAAAGGGACCATAAGGTCACTATGGATCAGATCTAAAGGAGAGGAAGCCCTTTGTGTCTTTCCTTTGTCGAATTTCTCTTGAGGGTGTTTTGTAAGAACACATCCCTCACAAATTCCTTTGGAGAAGTGGATGTCTAGTAGACCATCAACCAATCCCTGTTTTCTAATTTGTTGCATATATCTGAAATTTAAATGCCCAAAAATTTTGTGTCATATCATATTGCTTTCATTAGCATGGGTAAGAAGTAAAGCAAAATCTGGTTCAATAAATTCAGAAAATGTGTAAATCCTAGATTGATGATTTACCTCATCGGTAGCAACCATGGAATTGGTTTTCATGTCATAGATATCCACTCCATGAGGTGTGAAATTTACTTTCTTTCTGATGCCGTAATTTTTCATCTGATATGCAGAGAGAAGATTGACAAAAAATTGGGAACGTGCAACACATTCTCAAAGCTTTCATTGGTGAGTTCAATCCTTCCTTATTCGGTGACCTCGACTGGAGAGTTGTCCCCCATCAGAATGGGAGGACCTTTGCATGCATCCAATGAAGAATAGACTACTTTTATGTCAGCCATGTGGTGTGATGCTCCTAAATCTACGATCCAAGCATCAAGAGAGGAGTTGATGGCAATCAAAGCATGGCTAGAATTTACTTTCTTGGGATTCTGATCTTTTGGCTTCTTCTTCTTTGCACCCTCAGGGATGCGATCTCCAAGGTTGTTTTGATGAAGTATTTGGGTCATTATAACTATTTTTTTTTGCATACATGCAGATTCTGGATGGAATCCTTTATGGAAGTATGTGCATTTCTCCCCTTTTCTTCCCTTTTCACCTTTGGATCTGAAGGCATCATTGAAGGGTTTTGAGTGCCCTTCCTTCTTTGGATTTGCATGTTCTTTCTTTTTGTATTTGTATTTATATTTCTGGTATTTATGACTGCTGCCATCTTTCACAGTAAGTGCATGCGCCTTTGGGCCTTTGATTTTTCCTATGTTGATGAGCTTGTTTTTCTCTTGTGTTAGAGACTCAATAAAATCCTCAATAGAAGGAATCTTCCAGGTGGCTCTAGAGGGGAATATAAATGAATGAAATTTGGATACAAACATTGAGTATTTTGGACCAAGTTTGGAGAGAATGTGAGAACCATTTGTTTCTCCTCCTTAGATTTATCAACCCTGCAAGCCTTGAGTTGTGACAACAAATCCTTATATTCGGTAAAGAAACCTTGGAGATTGTCGAAGCTTTTTGGATCCAATGTGAACAATTCCACCTCCCGAATGTGTCCCCTCATCTCATCTTGTTTTCCAAAGATCCCTTCCATGGTGGTCCAGGCTTCATTTAGGGTTTTACAGGAAGATATGTGAAAGAGGAGATCATGAGAAACGAGACTGTAAATTGTTCCGAATGCTTCATCCATTCAATTTAGATACTTGGATTTTTCTATGGTTTATGTTGGTTCTGTCTCTGTGTTTATGGTTAAACTATACAATCCTCTACTTCGAAGATGCATGATCATCTTCTCCTTCCATGCAAATAAGTTGTAATGTGTAATAATTAATTTTTTTGGGAATTCCATTTTTCTGTTGTCTTCAATCTTTGGTACCTGCAAAAATAATTTGGTGTAGCTTTTCCCTAGTAGTCCATCGAATCTGATACCATGTAAATGTGTTGAAACTGCATGGAATAGATCTAGCTGGGAATTGGCATACACAATTATAGAGAAAATAGAATAAAAGAGAAGCAGGAGAGAAAGAATGGAAGAATTCTAATTAACCAAATGAATGAATGATAATTTACACATGATATACTTTGTATAACTCAACCAATGCATGCTGGAGGAGAAGACAATGCACCATAGTGGTGGTCTATAGTGATCTGGACACACACCAATGGTTACGAGAGTAAACTACCACCTAGTCTAGTCTCTCGGGAAGTTATGGGAATGAACTTCCACCTGGTTGAGTTAACTAGTCTATCAGTCTTCAGTTAACTAACTAAAACAGAGTGAAGTGAGGAGGATATTAGAGAATCATGAGTAATGTGCAAGTTTGGTGATGATCCCAAGGACAAAACAAATTAGTTGGTGATGATCCCAATGTTGCATGGTGACAATACCAATGTAGCATCTAGACTCCACTCAACTGATCAAACTGAAGTGAAAACTGGAGAGAATATTCTCCCTAGAGGAATATTCTTCCTAAAATATAGGAGACTGAATAATGACTAATAAACATAGGAAAAATGTTAGAAAACACAAATCATAGGTGTGTGTGAAGTAACTCCAACACATGGTTATTCTTCTTGTGATCTTGGTTACTGCAACTATTGTATATTGTATCGTTGCATTGCTTATGGTTCAAGTTCATGCTAAATTGAAAGAAAGTACATGTGCTTGATCTAAGATTTAAAAATTCAACATGCACCTCTTCATTTAGATTAACATTAATAACATTTGTCTTTTAATTTAGAATTATTATCTTCCTCTATTAATATTCACACATTATCGTGCAAGCTTTTCAATTTAGTAAGAGGATTTTTCATAAATCGATCACAAGTATGGATCGATTTCTTTTAACTCGATCCCATGCCTTTTTATTTCCTTCTTAATATTTTACTGTGTCCCTATTTCTCCAACATATCATATTTGAGCTTTTCAATTAGCTTTCCAATTCATTGGATGTATGTGATCACTTAATATCAATCAGGATAGAATCCAGATCCTGTATGGTTCAAAGTTTCTTCATGACAATATAAATTATTCCTCTGTATGTTAAAATTTGCACAGACGTACTTTCAGGACCTCTATTACATATGACCATAGGAAGTGACTAAGCGCTAAGACAAATGAGTGCTTAATCACTTATCAAGATTGAAGATCGTGTTTTATTTGCACATTTGAGATAGACGGTTCTCGTTTATTTAGGGACTTTGGTGTTTCGGGACTCGGGCCTTTGAAGTATTCCATTTCTTCTAGAGTAAATTTCGTCGAACTGCGTATAATGCATTCACTAATAGATCAGATGATCAATATTTAATCTTCCATTAGATGGACGATCCTGGATTGTCCAAAGGCTTCAAACAAATTGATGGTTGAGAGCCCTCTCGAAGTAGATCAATGTTTAGCGTTACTTCGTGATTCATGATTACTCTATCCTTCCAATGTTCTTGTTCGAACGGTCCAAAAACATTCCTGAGGATCTTAGATCAATGACTAGCGTTAACTTCGGCCTTCGACGCTTCGGGTATTTTAGCTGGTAGAAGAAGCCAGATATCCCTAGAGGATGTAGTCCTGGAGTGACGTGGCTACTGACATCATTGTTGACGTGACATTGGTTGAGTGGATGCCATGTGTCACCTTGATTCGTTACTTTTGTATACCTAATGTGCCAACTATACTTTGACACTTGTCACCAATCGATTGGGCCATGTATCATATTTGTCTTCTACCACATATCTTACTTCGTGGCTTCAGAAGTTTTGGTACTTTTTATACCATCCTTCGATTATTTCTGAATTGCCGAATAGATCTACCACCGTAGATTTTCAACTGTATTGATCCTACGACCTTTGTTTATTCTGGAACTCCGAGGTTCGGGAGTTCTTGGTTTATCTAAGTTGTTTATCACTGGAGTAGGTTAAGGCCAGATTTGACCACCTTCTTCCTTAGCGCATTCACTCCAGATCAACAGTTGATGGGATTTCCTATTCTTCCTCTAATCTGATGGTCGATGGGAGTTCGTGGCTTTTGTTAAGAACAAAATATCTTAATACAAAATACCACAATAGTACCAAAGATATCTGAATACAATCACCTCACAAGATATATGGAACAATATAGAAAACCACCACTTTATTATAGAAAACCCTTGAGGTAGGGAAACAGCATTGTTGTGGGGTATTCTACCCTACAGACTAGCAAGCTAGGGCTCTAAACTTGCATGCAGATCATGACCCTTCCTAAGCTACTTTTGACCTTCTACCCGAATCTGAAACCCCTTTTTTCACATGCACACAAAGGAAGAATGAACCAACCTTTTTCCAACGGTTGAAGTAGATCCTCCGTTGAGCTTTTATCTCCTTGCTGCTGCTGCTCCTTCCAAAAAGCTTCCCTGCAATCAAGACAAAACTATGCATGCATGCTACTGATCTAGTATAGGGTTAGAGATAAAACACAAATCAAATCACATACATAAGACTCATGTATTCGGGACGGGAAAATCATATTTTTCATTAACCTCAATATGAACCAACTTACAATGATTTCTGAGGCCAGTCACCGTTCCACGATCCTGATCCTGGGCTCTTCCTCTTCCTTGTCCTCCAACTGGTGTGCTTGAACTTCTCCTAAAGCTTGAGGAAAGGCTAAAGGGTTAGGACAATAATGGACTTAGCAATTTGGTAGAGTTTCTTTGCTATGATTTTTTCCTCCTTGAATAGTACCCCTACCCCTCCTATTATAGGCTAGAAGGAGCTAGGGTTTTTGGCAAACTCTCGGCCATGCATGGCTGGGAGTTCCAGTTAACTGACAAAAAGCTCTTCGTCCCGGCGGAAACTTTCCTGATTTTTTGCTTTTTTAGGTAAACGCAGGCTGTAATGGGTTAGCCCGCGGGTACCCATGCGCAGTAGAAGGACAGCAAGCGGTCACCCGCGCCCAGTGAAAGGTTAGGGCGTGGGTTCCTTGGTTTAAGTGGTTTTTTGAGGATTTGTTCAGCATGGCTTTGGCTAGGAAGAGGCATGAGTTGGCCTGATGCCAGGTAAACCTGTGTAGTGCATTTTAGGGTTATAACAGATGCCCCCTAATGTGTGAGGTCAGAAGAGCATCTGATGGCCGAAATACATTACCAA
>JASDQU010509628.1:34839-54077 GCA_032191745.1 Picea mariana
CTATGAACCTTCTTTTCCTATGGCTTGGACTGGTTTTCAGGAGACTGTTTGTTAGGGCTGTCTTTTTCATACTTTGGTTGTTGCGGATTTGCAGACTCAAGCTCCCATTTATTCCGGTGATTAAATTTTTGCTGGATTTTAACAACATAGCAATAAGCAACATCGAGTGATGAGATGTCCATAAAATCCATTTCAGTTTGAGTGTATCTGTGTAGAGCCCCACGGTATTTCAGAACCAAATGTTGTTCATTGTCTTTGATACCTAGCTTGGTGCACAAGGTATGGAAGGTATTGGTGAACTCCAGAATTGCTTGGCCCCTTTCTTGCCATAGTGTGGTCCATCTCATGTACTGGTCCTCATAGTTTCCAACAGGGTAGTACTGTTCCTTTACCGCATCCACAAAAAAATCCGAAGTGGGCTCGACCCCATATATTCCAGACTCCTCTGTGGAACTTTGGTCCCAATAAGTTTCTTACCAATGTTTGACATAGGGGAGAGCTTTAAGGAGTTCGAAGGTGATATTTTCTCTGTTTGAAAAATTATGAACACAGAAATAACCTTCTAACAGATTTAACCATTTGTCTAGGGCTTCCGCATCTATCTGACCTTCAAATACGGGAATATCATAATTAACTTGTACCTTGAAAGGAGAGGTGCTTCCAATGTGGCTGTTTAATGAAGATGCGCCTGTTGCTATCGGCAGGCATTGAAGGATGTGAGAAAAATTCTCCATAATTTCGTCCCTCTGTCGCCTGAGAGATTGCTCAAGCAATAGATTTATAGGATCGTCTGCTCCATCGTTTTTATTTTCTTCCATCATAGAGGGTTTATTGGGCATGCAAGAGCAATTGTCTTCAAGAGAGACAATATCGAGACCCAACTTGCTATACTCGGACCTCGTCGGGGATATGAACTGAAAAATGATCAAGAGCAGCCTGATAAGATACCACTGACCTGGATTATTTTTGGCATGAAATGAGAGCAGAGATATAATAAAGAAATGCATAGAGATATCATGTATATCCAATAATATAACAGAAATATATCAAAGATGAAACCATAAACAAAGAGATATAGTAATACACGATTTCTATTAATGAAATAAATGTACAGAGACTAGAAAAATACAGAGTGAAAGACTCACTAGAATGGTGGCGGCTTATCTCTGAGAAGAGATGTGACAACTGCGCTCATTCACAAGAATATGATTACAATGAGGCTCTGAAGGCCGTTTTACAATAATAATGAATGTTAAAAACCCTGGACATCCAAAAACTTAACCGTAGGAGATGAAGCACCAAAAGTCATGTGGGCCCCGTTTGGGTAAGTTAGTACATCAACTTCCCGGGGTTGTAAATTTTGCATACGATCTCCATTTTAGGTGTATGATAGACCGTTGGAAACATATCGTCGAGGAGATTCCTTTTACTCGAATATGGAAGGAACTCCCATATTGCAAACCTGTTTTTCCAAAAAACATCGTTTAGGGCCTCAAAACGGCTCCGGAAGTGAAAACTGCTAAAAATAGTAAATTACCAAAACTTTTTTGAGCCAGTTAGAAAAGGTGGGTGGCCACCAATATCCACCTAGATCAATCCTCCTTCCTTAGGAAGAAATGTTCTCCATTGCATTGAGTCCCCCGGGGGAGAGGGAAAAGGGTTTGCTGAATCTGCATCTTGGTGAGCTGCTTGCTTTGCTGGAGACGTCGTGCTCATCAGTTTGTGGAAGTTTGTCATGAACCTATTGAGGCTGAGGTTGTTCAACAAGTCGAGCTACATGAGAGGACAATGTGCAGAAGGAATATTTTCTCTTTGCTACAAACTTGTCGACCTGCTTCTATTGGATAGAAGGTGCTTGGGGCGAGGCTGTAGTGGTTGTAGTGTCCATCTGTTCCCCTTTCGAACAGATTGTGAAGAAGTTAAATTTTGCAGTATAAGATAGTACCTTGTGGCACTGTTTAGGTGGAACAATAGTCGGAACTAACTTTGGTATTCTGTAGATATGACCCCCCAAAGTAACAATGACACTACGGGGTCGAGACTCATAAATAGCATGACGCTTCCACATATATGGCTGGCCCAAGAGAACATCACAAACATCCAATTGGGTAACATCACATAATACCTCATCCTTGAAGGGCTGGATGCCATATGAAAATCGACATTGCTAGCTAACACAAAGATCTTGTCCTTGGTGAAGCCACCTGATGTTCTATGGCTGCGGGTGTGGTGTTGTCAACAATCCCAATTGTTTGACGACCTTTGCTGAGATGAGGTTCTTCTGGCTTCCGCTATCAACAATAAAATGTAACAGGGTTCCCTTCACCCAAATCTGTGAATGAAAAAGGCACTCCCCCTCTTAGGGATCCGTTGGTTCTTATGGTTGAATTGCTACGGTCGCGACAATAATTGTGGGGTTTGCGTCGATGATTTGTCTTTTACCAATATTTTCAGAATCAGATTCTGAATCAGGGTTTGGCTCATTGTCTTTGATCTTGGCCACCAATGACTATTTTGATCGACATTCATTGGTGTTGTGCCAGGGGATTTTGTGGAAATCGCACCATTTTCCAGTGTCCTTCTTCGTCTTTCTGTGACCCTTCTTTTCTTGTGGCTTGGATTGGTTTTCGAGAGACTGCTTGTTAGGGCCATCTTTGTCATAATTTTTTTGTTGCGGATTTGCAGACCTGAACTCCCGTTTGTTCTGGTGGTTAAATTTCTGCTCGATTTTAACAACATATCGATAAGCAGCACCGAGTGATGAGATGTTCAAAAAATCAATTTCAGTTTGGATGTATCTATGTAGAGCCCCATGGTATTTCAGAACCAAATGTCGTTCAGAGTCTTTGATACCCTGCTCGCTGCGCAAGGTATGGAAGGTATTGGTGAAATCCAAAACTGCTTGGCGCCTCTCTTGCCGCAGTGTGGTTCATCTCATGTACTGGTCCTCATAGTTGCCAACAGGGTAATACTATTTCTTTACCGCATCCACAAAAAAATCCCAAGTGGGCTCGATCCCATATATTCCAGACTCCTCTGTGGAACTTTGCTCCCAATAAGTTTCCTACCAATCTTTGACATAGGGGAGAGATTTAAGGAGTGTGAAGGTGATATTTTCTCTATCAGAAAAATTATGAACAGAGAAATAACCTTCTAACAGATTTAACCATTTGTCTAGGGATTCCGCATCTATCTGACCTTCAAATATGAGAATATCAAAATTAACCCGTACCTTGAAAGGAGAGGTGCTTCCAAATTCGCTGTTTGATGAAGATGCCCCTGTTGGTATCGACAGGCGTTGAAGGATGTGGGAAAAATTATCCATCATTTTGTCCCTCTGTCGTGTGAGAGCTTTCTCAAGCAATAGATTTATAGGATCATATGCTCTGTCATTTTTATTTTATTCTGCCATGGAGGGTTTATTGGGCATGCGAGAGCGATTTTCTTCAAGAGAGACAAGCTTGAGACCCAACTTTCTATACTCGGACCTTATCGGGGACATGCACTGAAAAACGATCAAGAGTAGCCTGCTCTGATACCACTGATCTAGATTATTTTCAGCATGAAATGAGAGTGGAGATATAATAAAGAAATGGACAGAGATATCATGGATATCCAATAATATAACAAAAATATATCAGAGATGCAACCATAAACAAAGAGATACAGTAATACACGATTTCTATTAATGAAATAAATGTACAGAGACTGTAAAAATACAGAGTGAAAGACTCGCTAGAATGGTGGCGGCTTATCTCTGAGAAGAGATGTGACGACTGCGCTCATTCGTAAGAAGATGATTACAATGAGGCTCAGAAGACCTTTTTACAATAAGAAAGAATGTCAAAAACCCTAGACATCCAAAGATGAAGTGCCAAAAGTCATGTGGGCCCCATTTGGGTAAGTTAGTACATCAACTTCCCGGGGTCGTAACTTTTGCATACTATCTATGTTTTAATCGTATGATAACTCGTTGGAAAGGTATCGTCGAGGATATTCATTTTAGGTGCAATATTGAAGGAACTTGCATATTGAAAACCTGTTTTCCCACACATTGTTTAGGGCCTTAAAATGGCTCCGAAAGTGAAAACTACTAAAAATAGTAACTTACCAAAAATGTTTTGAGCTAGTTGGAAAAGGTGGGTGGACACCGATATCCACTTGGATCAATCCTCCCTCTTTAGAAAGAAATGGTCTCCATTGTGTTGAGTCCTCGGGGGAGAGGGAAAAATGTTTGTTGAATCTGCATCTTGGTGAGCTCCTTGCCTTGCTGGAGACGTCGTGTTGCTCAGTTTGTGGAAGTTTGTCATGAATTTGTTGAGGCTGAGGCTGTTCAACAAGTCGAGCTACATGAGAGGACGATGTGCAAAAGGAATATTTGTGCTTTGCTGCAACCTTTTCGACCAGATTCTGTTGGATAGAAGGTGCTTGGGGCGAGGTTGTAGTGGTCGCAGTGTCCTTCTGTTCCCCTTTCGAACAGATTGTGAAGAAGCTAAATTTTGCAGTATGAGATACTACCTTGCGGCACTGTTTAGGTGGAACAATAGTCAGAACTACCTCTGGTATTCTGTAGAGATGACCCCCCAAAGTAACAATGACACTACGGGGTTGCGACTCATAAATAGCATGGCGCTTCCAAATATATGGTTGGTCCAAGAGAACATCACAGACATCCAGTGGGACAACATCACATAATACCTCATCCTTGAAGGGCTAGATGCCGTATAACAATTGAAATTGTTGGATGACACGAAGATCTCGTCCTTGGCGAAGCCACCCAATGTTGTATGGCTGCGGGTGTGGTGTTGTCGACAATCCCAACTGTATGATGACCTCTGCTAAGATGTGGTTCTTTTGGATCCTGCTATCAACAATAAAATGTGGCGGGGTCCCCTTCACCCACATCTCTGAATGAAAAAGGTGCTCCCCCTCTTTAGGATCTGTTGGTTCTTCCGGTTGAATTGTTGCAGTCATGGAAATAGTAGTGGGGTATGTGTCGATGATCTGTCTTTTACCAATATTTTCAGAATCAGATTTAGAATCAGGGTTTGGTTCCTTGTCTTTGATCTCGGCCACCAATGACTGTTTTGAGAAACATTCATCGATGTTGTGCCAGGGGATTTCGTGGAAATCACACCATTTTCTGGTGTCCTTCTTTGTCTTCCCGCGAACCTTCTTTTCCTGTGGCTTGGATTGGTTTTCAGGAGATTGTTTGTTAGGGCTATCTTTTTCATACTTTGGTTGTTGCGGATTTGCAAAATCGAACTCCCGTTTGTTCCGGTGCTTAAATTTCTGTCGGATTTTAACAACATATTGATAAGCAACACCGAGTGATGAGATGTCCATAAAATCCAGTTCAGTTTGAGTGTATCTATGTAGAGCCCCATGGTATTTCAGAGCCAAATGTCTTTCGTTGTCTTTGATATCTAGCTTGGTGTGCAAGGTATGAAAGGTATTGGTGAACTCTGGAATTGCTTGGCCCCTTTCTTGCTGCAGTGTGGTCCATCTCATGTATTAGTCCTTATAGTGTCCAACAGGGTAATACTGTTCCTTTACCGCATCCACAAATAAATCCGAAGTGGGATCGACCCCATATATTCCAGACTCCTCTGTGGAACTTTGGTCCCAATAAGTTTCCCCCCAATGTTTGACATGGGGAGAGCTTTAAGGAGTGTGAAGGTGATATTTTCTCTGTATGAAAAATTATGAACAGAGAAATAACCTTCTAAAAAATTTAACCATTTGTCTAGGGCTTCCGCATCTATCTGACCTTCAAATATGGGAATATCATAATTAACCTGTACATTGAAAGGAGAGGTGATTCCAATGTGGCTGTTTGATGAAGATGCGCCTGTTGCTATCGGCAGGCATTGAAAGATGTGGAAAAAATTCTCCATAATTTTGTCTCTATGTCCCCTGAGAGATTGCTCAAGCAACAGATTTATAGGATCATCTGCTCATTCGTTTTTATTTTCTTCAATCATGGAGGGTTTCTTGGGCGTGCGAGAGCGATTGTCTTCAAGAGAGACAAGCTCGAGACCCAACTTGCTATACTCGGACCTCGTCGAGGATATGAACTGAAAAATGATCAAGAGCAGCCTGATAAGATACCACTGATCTGAATTATTTTCGGCACGAAATGAGAGCAGAGATATAATAAAGAAATGCATAGAGATATCATAGATATCCAATAATATAACAGAAATATATCAAAGATGAAACCATAAACACAGAGATATAGTAATGCATGATTTCTATTAATGAAATAAATGTACAGATTGGAAAAATATAGAGTGAAAGACTGGCTAGAATGGTGGCGGCTTATCTCTGAGAAGAGATGTGACAGCTACGCTCATTCACAAGAAGATGATTAAAATGAGGCTCTGAAAGCCGTTTTACAATAAGAAGGAATGTTAAAAACCCTAGACATCCAAAAACCTAACCCTAGGAGATGAAGCACCAAAATTCATGTGGGCCCCGTTCGGGTAAGTTAGTACATCAACTTCCCCATGAAGCACCAAAAGTCATGTGGGCCCCGGGGTCGTAAATTTTGCATACGATCTCCATTTTAGGTGTATGATAGCCTGTTGGAAACGTATCGTCTAGGAGATTCATTTTACTCAAATATGGAAGGAACTCCCATATTGTAAACCTGTTTTTCCAAAAAACATCGTTTAGGGCCTCAAAACGGCTCCGGAAGTGAAAACTACTAAAAATAGTAAATTACCAAAACTGTTTTGAACCAGTTAGAAAAGGTGGGTGGCCACCGATATCCACCTAGATCAATCCTCCTTCCTTAGGAAGAAATGGTCTCCATTGCATTGAGTCCCTGGGGGAGAGGGAAAAGGGTTTGCTGAATCTGCATCTTGGTGAGGTGCTTGCCTTGCTGGAGACGTCGTGCTCATCAGTTTGTGGAAGTCTTTCACGAACCTGTTGAGGTTGAGGCTGTTCAATAAGTCGAGCTACATGAGAGGACAATGTGCAGAAGGAATATTTGCACTTTGCTACAAACTTTTCGACCTGCTTCTGTTGGATAGAAGGTGCTTGGGGCGAGGCTGTAGTGGTTGCAGTGACCTTCTGTTCCCCTTTCGAACATATTGTGAAGAAGCTAAATTTTGCAGTAAGAGATAGTACCTTGTGGCACTGTTTAGGTGGAACAATAGTCAGAACTACCTCTGGTATTTTGTAGATATGACCCCCCAAAGTAACAATGACACTACGGGGTCGAGACTCATAAATAGTATGACGCTTCCACATATATGGCTGGCCCAAGAGAACATAACAAACATCCAGTGGGGTAACATCACATAATACCTCATCCTTGAAGGGCTGGATACCATATGAAAATCGACATTGTTGGCTGACACAAAGATCTCATACTTGGTGAAGCCACCTGATGTTGTATGGCTGCGGGTGTGGTGTTGTCGAAAATCCCAATTGTTTGACAACCTCTGCTAAGATGAGGTTCTTCTGGCTTCCGCTATGAACAATAAAATGTAGCAGGGTTCCCTCCACCCAAATCTGTGAATGAAAAAGGTGCTCCCCCTCCTAGGGATCTGTTGGTTCTTATGGTTGAATTGTTGCAGTCGCGACAATAACAGTGGGGTTTGCGTCGATGATTTGTCTTTTACCAATATTTTCAGAATCAGATTCAGAATCAGGGTTTGGCTCCTTGTCTTTGATCTCGACCACCAATGACTGTTTTGATCGACATTCATCGATGTTGTGCCAGAGGATTTTGTGGAAATCGCACCATTTTCCAGTGTCCTTCTTCATCTTCCTGTGACCCTTCTTTTCCTGTGGCTTGGACTGGTTTTTGGGAGATTTCTTGTTAGGGCCGTCTTTGTCATAATTTTTTTGTTGTGGATTTGCATACTCGAACTCCTGTTTGTTCTGGTGGTTAAATTTCTGCTCTTTTTTAACAACATATCAATAAGCAACACCGAGTGATGAGATGTTCAGAAAATCCATTTCAGTTTGGATGTATCTGTGTAGAGCCCCATGGTATTTTAGAACCAAATGTCGTTCAGAGTCTTTGATACCCTGCTTGTTGCGCAAGGTATGGAAGGTATTGGTGAACTCTGGAGCTGCTTGGCCCCTCTCTTGCCATAGTTTGGTTCATCTCATGTACTGGTCCTCATAGTTGCCAACAAGGTAATACTATTCCTTTATCACATCCACAAAAAAATCCCAAGTGCGCTCGACCCCATATATTCCAGACTCCTCTGTGGAACTTTTCTCCCAATAAGTTTCCCACCAATCTTTGACACAAGGGAGAGCTTTAAGGAGTGCGAAGGTGATCTTTTCTCTGTTAGAAAAATTATGAACAGAGAAATAACCTTCTAACAGATTTAACCATTTGTCTAGGGATTCCACATCTATCTAACCTTCAAATACGGGAATATCAAAATTAACCTGTACCTTGAAAGTAGAGGTGCTTCCAAAGTCACTGTTTGATGAAGATGCGCCTGTTGGTATCGGCAGGCATTGAAGGATGTGGGAAAAATTATCCATCATTTTGTCCCTCTGTCGTGTGAGAGCTTGCTCAAGCAATAGATTTATAGGATCGTCTACTCTGTCGTTTTTATTTTATTCCGACATGGAGGGTTTCTTGGGCATGCAAGAGAAATTTTATTCAAGAGAGACAAGCTCGAGACCCAACTTTCTATACTCGGACCTCATCGGGACATGCATTGAAAAATGATCAAGAGCAGCCTGCTCTGATACCACTGATCCAGATTATTTTCAGCACGAAATGAGAGCGGAGACATAATAAAGAAATGGACAGAGATATCATGGATATCCAATAATATAACAAAAATATATCAGAGATGCAGCCATAAACAAAGAGATACAATAATACACAATTTCTATTAATGAAATAAATGTACAGAGACTGTAAAAATACAGAGTGAAAGACTCGCTAGAATGGTGGCGGCTTATCTCTGAAAAGAGATGTGACGACTGCGCTCATTCATAAGAATATTATTACAATGAGGCTCTAAATACCTTTTTACAATAAGAAAGAATCTCAAAAACCCTAGACATCCAATGTTGAAGCGCCAAAAGTCATGTGGGCCCCGTTTGGGTAAGTTAGTACATCAACTTCCCGGGGTCGTAACTTTTGCATACTATCTCCATTTTAAGCGTATGATAACCCATTAGAAAGGTATCGTCGAGGATATTCATTTTAGGTGCAATATTGAAGGAACTTTCATATTGAAAACATGTTTTCCCACACATTGTTTAGGGCCTCAAAATGGCTTCGGAAGTGAAAACTGCTAAAAATAGTAAATTACCAAAATTGTTTTGAGCCAGTTGGAAAAGGTGGGTAGAAAGCGATATCCACTTGGATCAATCCTCCCTCCTTAGGAAGAAATTGTCTCCATTGTGTTGAGTCCTCGAGGGAGAGGGAAAAATGTTTGTTGAATCTGCATCTTCGTGAGCTACTTGCCTTGCTAGAGACGTTGTGCTACTCAGTTTGTGGAAGTTTATCATGAACTTGTTGAGGCTGAGGCTGTTCAACAGGTCGAGATACATGGGGGGACAATGTGCAGAAGGAATATTTGTGCTTTGCTGCAACCTTTTCGACTTGCTTCTATTGGATAGAAGGTGCTTGGGGCAAGGTTGTAGTGGTTGCAGTGTCCTTCTGTTCCCCTTTCGAACAGATTGTGAAGAAGCTAAATTTTGCAGTATGAGATACTACCTTGCGACACTGTTTAGGTGGAACAATAGTCGGAACTACCTCTAGTATTCTGTAGAGATGACCCCCCAAAGTAACAATGACACTACTGGGTTGAGACTCATAAATAACATGGCACTTCCACATATATGGTTTGCCCAAGAGAACATCAAAAACATCCAGTGGGAAAACATCACATAATACCTCATCCTTGAAGGGTTAGATGCCGTATAACAATCGACATTGCTGGATGACACAAAGATCTCATTCTTGGTGAAGCCACCCGATGTTGTATGGCTGCGGGTGTGGTGTTGTCGACAATCCCAACTGTATGAAGACCTCTGCTGAGATGCGGTTCTTTTAGATTCCGCTATCAACAATAAAATGCAGCGGGGTCCCCTTCACCCACATCTCTGAATGAAAAAGGTGCTCCCCCTCTTTAGGATCTGTTGGTTCTTCCGGTTGAATTGTTGCAGTCACGGAAATAGTAGTGGGGTCTGCGTCGATGATCTGTCTTTTACCAATATATTCGAAATCAGATTCAGAATCAGGGTTTGGTTCTTTGTCTTTGATCTCGGCTACCAATGACTGTTTTGAGAAACTTTCATCGTTGTTGTCCCAGAGGATTTTGTGGAAATCACACCATTTTTCGGTGTCCTTCTTCATCTTCTTGCGAACCTTCTTTTCCTGTGGCTTGGACTGGTTTTCAGAAGACTGTTTGTTAGGGATGTATTTTTCATACTTTGGTTGTTAAGTATTTGCAGACTCGAACTCCCGTTTGTTCCGGTGCTTAAATTTCTACTGGATTTTAACAACATATCGATAAGCAACACCGAGTGATGAGATGTCCATAAAATCCATTTCAGTTTGAGTGTATCTGTGTAGAGCCCCACGGTATTTTAGAACCAAATGTTGTTCATTATCTTTGATACCTAGCTTGGTGCGCAAGGTATGGAAGGTATTGGTGAACTCCAGAACTTCTTGGCCCCTTTCTTTCCACAGTGTGGTCCATCTCATGTACTGGTCCTCATAGTTTCCAACAGGGTAATACTGTTCCTTACCGCATCCACAAAAAAATACGAAGTGGGCTTGACCCCATATATTCCAGACTCCTCTGTGGAACTTTGGTCCCAATAAGTTTCCCACTAATGTTTGACACGGGGGAGAGCTTTAAGGAGTGTGAAGGTGATCTTTTCTCTGTCAGAAAAATTGTGAACAGATAAATAACCTTCTAACAGATTTAACCATTTGTCTAGGGCTTCCACATCTATCTGACCTTCAAATATGGGAGTATCAAATTTAACCTGTACCTTGAAAGGAGAGGTGCTTCCAAAGTCGTTGTTTGATGAAGATGTGCCTGTTGCTATCGACATGTGTTGAAGGATGTGGGAAAAATTCTCCATCATTTCGTCCCTCTGTCACGTGAGAGCTTTCTCAAGCAACAGATTTATAGGATTGTCTGCTCCCTCGTTTTTATTTTCTTCCACCATGGAGGTTTTCTTGGGTGCGTGAGAACGATTGTATTAAAGAGAGACAATATCGAGACCCAAATTTCTATACTCGGACCTTGTCGGGGACATGCACTGAAAAACGATCAAGAGAATCCTGCTCTGATACCACTGATCCGGATTATTTTCGGCACAAAATGAGAGCAGAGATATAATAAAGAAATGCACAGAGATATCGCGAATATCCAACAATATAACAGAAATATATTAGAGATGAAACCATAAACACATAGATATAGTAATACACAATTTCTATTAATGAAATAAATGTACAGAGACTGTAAAAATACAGAGTGAAAGACTCGCTAGAATGGTGGCGGCTTATATCTAAGAAGAGATGTGACACCTGCACTCATTCGTAAGAAGATGATTACAATGAGTCTTTGAAGGCCTTTTTACAATAAGCAGGAATGCCAAAAACCCTAGACGTCCAAAAACCTAACCCTAGGAGATGAAGCGCCAAAAGTCATGTGGGCCACGTTTGGGTAAGTTAGTACATCAACTTCCCGGGGTCGTAACTTTTGCATACGATCTCCATTTTAGGTGTATGATAGCCCGTTGGAAAGGTATCATCAAGGATATTAATTTTAGGTTCAATATCAAAGGAATCAATATATTGCAAACCTGTTTTCCCAAAAAACATCGTTTAGGGCCTCAAAATGGCTCCAGAAGTGAAAACTACTAAAAATAGTAAATTACCAAAATTGCCAGAAAACTGTTTTGAGCCTGTTGGAAAAGGTGGGTGGTCACCGATATCCACCTAGATCACTTATGCATCCTTCATAATTTCTCTCAGGCTTGTTGGTGCAACACCTTGTTCATGCATACTCCATAATTTGTTTCAGACTTATTGGTGCATGACCTTGTTCATTAATATGAAGAATAAGAACAAGGGGTCAAAACAAGAACAACAGGTTAGAACAAGAACATCATTGCTTTTAAAAGGAAAAATTGTTTCATTATTTATAGGAATGAGGTTTACTTAGTGAACAACAATAAACCTGAATACCATCTTGCTAATAGACATTCTCTGATAATACATAACGGTTCTCTGTTAAGACATCTTCTGGAATGCGTAGAACTTATGGATTGGTCGATTGATGTTCATCATTCATCGGGTAAGGAAATTTTAAAACTTGTATTTTAATAGTACATATTGGGTTGAAAACTTGTTAAACATTCATCAATTGTTGAGACACTTCGAAATATTATTTGCAGGGAATCAGATCCTTGAATGTTTAATTAATAAATGGTATTAAAGGCATTGATAAATCAATACTTACCTTTCCCTGGGCTGGTGCAGTCGATCCACTCTTCAACACTTTTGAGTAGCATCATGATTGAATTAGTTGTCCTTATGTCCTTTGTTGTCCTCTCGAGTTCTTTTGGCCAATGAATAATGCATTTATCCCCTCCTCTCTTATCTATACAACAACATGAGATCAGACGAAAGGAGCAAAACAATAATTTCCATCGGTCATGTTAGTTCTTATATATTCTTACCTTTACCATCACAACAAACAACAATTGTGTTTTCCAATATGAACTCCTTCATCTTAGTCATTTACTTCTTCTTCAGTCTTTCATCCTCACATTTCTTCTTCTATACGTGTGAAACATTTCATCTTCGACTGGCATCCATGTGTCCTTACTTAAATGTTCTAGTTACATATCCCATGCCCTCAAAATCAAATTTGTTTTTCATATAAAACCATGGATTTTATTAAGTATCTTTATATCTATTCTAAAGGAAACAAAACTATGATATTTACTACATTATAGTTGTATTAATTTTTTTGTAGCCTTTAAAAAAATGAATTAATATGGCACCTTCTTTTGCATATCCACCAGTTTATCCCTGTAGCATATCGTGCCCTAAAGGTTCATTTTTACCAGTTGAAGTTGTAGAAATTGACACTAAGAAATTAACTAATCACAATTCTACCTGGCTTGCAACATTTTGACTAATTGTTGGCACAGAGGCCTGCACCTGCACTTAAGGTTGAGTAGTTGATAAAGAAGCACCCGTTCGCAACTAAGCTTCACAATAGATCAAAACTACGCTTAGAAGTCATTTTCCATCTTGTTGACCAAAGTGAAGCCCCCTAGAACTCTAGATCTACATACTCTAGTCTAGAGTTGATAGTATAAGAAGAGAAACAACTATGGTATTTCTACAATGGCTCAGGAGAAAGTAGTATCTAAGGTGGAAAAACACCAAATGGAGTAAGACCAACCTTAAATCCCTTAAGCATCCCATGTTTACTCTACCATGTACCCTGCATAACATGTGTAAAGTTGCATCTTGCATAATCAATGTAAGTTTGCAGCTTAGAGTGGAGCAAATTAAGGGGGGAAATTGTAACTCTCCAAATGGGGATGGTATTAGTGTAACTTTTCCTTTCTCCTAGCTTACATGTTGAGCATTCAAACAATCATAATAACACTTTCTCCTAGTTTGGAAAAGAAGTGTTGATTTAGGGATTTTGCTTGAAATGAGCTATTATCGACAACCTTGCCATTGGTCCAAGATCCAAAAATGTGTCACATTTTCACAATAATATAATTAAAGTATATATTTGAATGTGTCATATTATTCTTGCTATGATTTGTTTCTCGTTCACCTAATTTCTCCACTAAAATTGCAAAAGAACATGCATCGTGGTGACACCTTTATGACTAAGTTTTAATAAACATTTATTCATAATGATTTCATATTTCTTTAATGTCATTACAAATCATTTATTTGTGGAAATATTAAATTAATAATTGTCCCATATAAAGTCCTAATGGGGCTATGGTGCTTTTGAATGTCACGATGGATCCTGGGATTCTGTATTTTTATCCAAGGAATTCCATGCAAAGATTCTTAAAATAGTTAATTTCTTTATATAACCCAATGTTTTATCTATATCTTCTACCATTTCTTCAATTTCATTGAATACCATTTTCTTAATGCTATTGAGTACCATGAGACTTGAGATAGTATCACTGATATCACCAAGCCTTTGGAAAGCTTGATACTAGTGGANNNNAGAATAAAAAAACATGTATAAACAATGGTCACCAAATATCGGGTGATTGTGGTGTGTGTTTGAAACTATTACTAGATTGTACAATGTGCACTCAGCATTGAGGAAGATCACATTTTCAATTTCCATAGAATATGTGACCACAAAAGCCACTGGATTTCCCCACTTCATGTTCATGATTTTTTTTATGCATGTGTAAAGATTACAAATCGCACAAACCCGCATCGTCATTCCATTCCATGCACACAATATACATTTCATGTCATTTGTACAACCTCTTAACCATATATGAGCTGAAAGGGAGTACATCCTGTACTTGCTTTGGTGGTTGTACGATATGTCCAGAGAGCATAAGTGAGAAGCGTGTGCCACTGGCAAGGTTTGTCTTCTATGATTTTATTTACGATCCTAAATGGATTCTTATTAGTGGACTCTACTTTCCCATTTCCCTAAGGGTAATAAGAAGATAAAGTGGAATGTTTGACCCCTAAATTAACCAGAAATTGAGTCAAGTTTGCAGAAATGAAGGCTGGGCCATTGTCTGTAATGATCTCTAATGGAATGCTGAATCTGGAAAAGTTATTAGATTCTAGTAAAGAAATTACCTACTCATCCTGTGCATGTCTAAGTGGGACAAACTCAGTCCACTTCGTAAAGTAATCAGTGGTTGTGAGAATAAAGATATGTCTTGCGAAAGATGGAGGGTTGACATGACCAATAAAGTTTAGGCCCCATTTAGAAAATGGGAAATCCAAGAGGACATGTTGTAAAGGCATGGTAGAAAGGCATTCTTTCCGAGTGAATTTTTGGCACTTATCACAATACCTTGAGAATTTATAAGAATTGTGGAATATCTTAGGCCAATAGTAACCATTTCTTATGATTTTAAAAACAACAGCCTTAGCAGAAAAATGGCCACCAATGTGAATGAAAAAAACTGATGATCCATGAATTTCGTGTAACAATTTATGTGCTTCTTCATAATTTACACATCAAAGTAACAAACCATCAACATACCTCCTAAAATGATATACTTGGAAGCTTCTAGGCAGAGTCTCCTTCTATGGTGAGGATCCATCTCATCCGGACACTTTTGATACTGCAAATAAAACACAATATTTTTATACCAAGGATGTTTAGATATAACAAGATTTTGATTCTCAATATAAAACAACGCTGAAAGAGGATTATCTTGATCGTCAAGTTATTCACTTGGTTCAGGACGTTGAGCTAAGTGAAGAGCTAGGTCTCGTCCCTTGGTTGTCTTTGAAGTCATGATCATCAAATCATGCTCCTAAGTTTTGGCAAGCCAATGTGCAAGTTTTATTGAAAGATAAGTTTGTGAAAACATAAACTTGACAACAGACAAAGGGAATTTTACTTGCGCATGTTTTCCTAAAACAAAATGGTGAAATTTTTCTATAGCCTTGACAAGAGAAAAAGAATGTTTCTCAATATAATAGTATTTGATTTCATCAACTGATAAACTTTGGCTCATGTAAGCTACATGTTTTTCATTGTTTTGGTCATCACTTTGTAAGAGGACAGTAGAAATTTCTTCCTCGATGGCATTGGTATATATGATAAAATCTTTCTCAAAATCTAGTTTCGCTAGAACTGGTGTATAAATGATTGCTTTATTAATCCCAAGGAAAGAATTCTCGATGCCATCTATCCAAGAAAAAGAATGATCTTGCTTTAGAATATTATGAATTGGTTTAACCATGACAACAAAATCCGGAACAAACCTATGAACAAAATTGATAATGCCTATGAAAGCTTGAACTTCTTTCTTGGAGGTGGGGGCAAGGAGGTTTAGAATTGTAGTAATCCTTTCGGGGTATATGCTTATTCCTGAATAAAAAACAATATGACTGAGGATATCCCTTCATGACACCAAAAATAGACTTGGAAGGATTTAAAGAAATGCCGAATTTTCTATAACACATGAGAACTTTTCTAAGATGAACAAAATGATCCAACCGGCTCTTTGAACCAATAATAAAATCATCAAGATAAACTTGGATAATTTTACCAATCAAATAGTCAAAAGTTATCTGCATAGCTCTTTGAAAAGTGGCACCTGCATTAGACAAGCCCAAAGGCATACGTTCATAATAAAATGTGCCCCAACGTGTAGTAAAATTGGTTTTATACCTATCGATATTTTTTACCTTGATTTGATTATACCTAGAAAAGACATCAAGTAAGGACATAATTTATGACCCTGCAACCTGTTGTAAAATCATTTCCACATTAGGAAGTGGAAAATTTTCTTTGACACTCGCTCTATTCAATGCGCATAAATAAAAACATAATCTGATCTAGCCAGTAGTCTTCCAAACATTGACTAGATTTGAAACCCACTCGAAATACTTAACTGGAAAGATTATATTAGCTTTTAACAACTTTTCCAATTCTTTTCGAATAGTAGCTTCAAGCACATGGTTAATAGGTCTTTGTTTCTGCCTAACTAGTTTTATGCCTTCCTTGATAAGAATGGCATACTGTATAAGAGAAGGATCAAAACCACGAAGATCCTCGTATGACCACGCAAAAACATCTTGAAATTCACAGAGTAGCTATGTGAATTTCACTTTTTCTTCATCAGAATATTGGACACCTAATTTAATGATCTTTGGAGATTCAGGCATCTGAAGGTTCAAGGAAATGGTATCACCCTATTACACATTATTTTGGTCACCCCAGTGATCCGCTGACAAACATGTGTTCATGTTCCCTAAAAAGGTAAAAGAGTCTTTCTCCATGAGAAAAGTGGGTTGCTTTCCTTTCTCAAAGACTATATCAAGGAAGGTCGTTGCACCCTGCCATATGCATGGGGTGAGATGATGCTTGATCATCACACCTTTCTCTAGATCCGGACTGCGATGTCTCCGCAGGTTTCCTGTGCATAGGGTGTGACGATGCTAAAAGAAAAAGAAAAGTCAAATTTCACGAATGTTCTAGAAGTGGATCTTTTAGAAGATGAAGTGGCCTCCGATCGGTTTGGATCTTACTCGCTTCTCTGATTTGGTGGGATCATCCTAATATCCTCATCCATCCTTATTTCACCCTATATAAAGAAGGATCTCTTATGGAGAAGGATAAGTNGAGCTTTGCTTTAGTTCTACAAGCTACATTGTGGATATTCTTCATTCAAAGTCTTTGGAGAAAAGGTGTGTGTGTTAGAACAAAGGGCCATTGAAAGGGGATCTTGCGACATCAAGGCTTTGGTTGTATTCTCCACTTTCTATTTAATATGATACATCAATATGTTTCTTTCCCATAAAATTAGTCTTGTTTTATTGTATGATTCCTTGATCACTTACATAGGTTCTTGTTGAGTATAATTTGTTGCTTTCACTTTGTTGTATTGTGTTTCTTTGTAGGTTCAATATCACATGAGCATTGGAATAGAGTGAGGATGGCAATGACAAGAGGAAACAACATTTAAAAGGTATGTTGTCTATCTCTTGTTAGCTAGTAAACTTGATAATTAGAGCCTAGGGAAAGTCTTATATTCTGTTATGTTTTGTTCTAGTTTCAGGTGAAAATAGGGAGATCTATTTGTGTCCGCACTTACCGATTAGTCCAATAAAACACCCACTTTCCTTTTTGAATCCTCTTCCTTATGAGTTTCTTTGTTTCTTACATCACTCGATGAAAATGAAATTTCGAGAGGAGTAAAGCCTTTAGGAAATTTGTCATATTCAATAGATATGATTTCTTTAGGCTTAAACGATTCATTTTGTATGAAATCACAAATGCCTTCATCAATTGAGAAAAACTGCCATGATTCTACATTATCAGGGATGTGAGGACGATATAGAGATTGGAACATACAATTAGGTCGTTGAGGTAAAAGCTGTCGAGTAGGAGATGCTGCAAATATAACTAACCTATCAACCATTGAATTAAGTTCCCTCTTAACATGAGTGATGTTAAATGATAACATATTTTAAATGAGCATCCAAACAACTTGGGTATAGCATTTAATAAACTTATTTCTTGGTGAATAAATCTTACGTACAAGGTTCACAATAAGTTCAGAGTAACCAAAAAATGTAAGGTGGCCACAACCCAGGTTATATGCATTTTCGATGCCTAACAATAAGGCCCCAAACTCAGTGACATTGTTTGTGCAAGCAAATTATAACCTATAAGAAAAATTGTGGATTTTACCTATAGGAGAATATAGAATGATGCCGACCCCATTACCTTCGTTTGAGCATGAGCCATCAAAATTCATGTGTCACATGCCATCATCAAAATCAATTGGTTCAATCACAGTGTCACCCTCATCAACAAAGATAGAGTACACTCCCAAATATTCTTTGAGATAATTTACGTTAGGTTGGGGAATGCTCTCTATATATGGTGAAATTATTCCTTCCCGAAGGACTATAATGTTCTTTCCGTTCCGAGGGATGGACACATGTGTTACATCAAGTGAAATATATCCACCCGTTAAGGCTTGCCAATCCCTTCCTAAAATAATTGAATAGTTACTCACCAACATATCAATTACTTGGATGCTGAGGGTTGTTATTATCTCGGGATGTGTGCAGAGAAATAAGGTTACATCTTTGATTTCTCCTATAGTTGATTGCTACAAACTGTTATAAGAGAGCATGCTTCTAGAATTTTCATTAGTGCAGGATAAGCCAAGATCTTCCATGATAATTTTTGACATTACACTTAGACCAGACCCACCATCAATTAGGAAACAATGAACTATTCTATCCATAATTTTTACAAAAATATAAAAATGGTTTTTTTTTACAAGGTTCCTAAAACTATTTACACCTATTTTATTTACAGTTGAATCCTCTTCTTTGACTCTTCGAATAGATTGGCTATGGTAGAAATTTAACCTTCCATAATTTTTTTTAGATGCTTTTGTTGTTATGGGACGAAAACCATGTCTAAAAGAGTAGCATTATATTTGATATTAGCCAATTGATTAAGGATATTAATTTATAAGAGGGAAGAGGGAAAGACACTCCTTGATTATCC